>JAJJMB010002020.1:1746513-1798406 GCA_023531105.1 Papaver atlanticum
CCTACCAGCGAGCCTCATGGGTAACCTAGCCAAGGGAGCCGAAGCGGGTGGGGGGTGGGGGGTGGGGTGGGGGGGGGTGGGGGGGCTGAGATTGTGTCACTTGGGGGGCAAACTAACTCTACCTTCCATGTTAATGTAAGGGGATGAAATTGCTGTTATTTATTATTATTATTATTATTATTATTTTATATTTTTTTAAATATTTTTTTTATTATTAGATAAAGAGTATTACATTAACTAGTTGGAAGCCTAATAAGCTAAGCTCCAACAACATACTACTACATTAATTGAACCGGTTGTTGTGCTAGCCTACCAGCGAGCCTCATGGGAAACCTAGCCAAGGGAATTATTATTATGAAAAAATTATTATTATAAACAAAGGAAATTACACCGATTTGTTTGGAAGGGTTGGGAGCCTATCAACAATCTGCGCTCCAACACCTTTCTAGATAGCTAAACCTATCATATGAAAGAGAGAACTGCCCACCTTATAGTTAGCATCATAGTTGGCCAAGAAGTTCCTCAATCTGTTTAACAATACTATAAAGTCATCACCCAACTCTCCTAGTGTCGAGAAGGCTATAACTGTAAAATTATGCCCATGAGATAAGCATCTATCAAGATACTTGGTATTCTTGCGCCTAGTAGTAGCAGCAATACCACTTCCCGGAATGAAACTTCGAAGCCCATCACTTGTAAAAGGGGAGATCCCAGTGACATCGAAGCAAGTGTCACGTCCATTTTCCCAATTATACACTAGTATATCAGCCGACCAAATGTCATTGCCATCAGACAGAAAACTCAGGCCCACCTCTTTCCTCGCAGCCACTCCAGACTTATAGCAAATGTCCATAACCACGTTTTGAACTAGGTTATGTCGAAATTTCACTCCTACTTCATTGGCACAATGAATGGCGTGGTCACCAAATACGTCCAAGGAGCGACCATAGCAAGAGAAGGAACTGTCTTCAGGGAAAAGAGGCACTCCTAAGAGGTATTGTAATACATCCCTGAGGTGCCTAGGACCAATATTCTGACTCATGCCCTCAATGGGAATGGCCTTCAAAAAGTCCATCGCGTGAGCTAACTTGTTGCTTTGCCAAAGAACAACGTCTCTCTCAGTCAAAGTGAACTTAGTTTGTATTTCCCTTAACGACATCAAAGTACCGAACTTCCAGAGATTTCATGGGATGTGGGGAAGTTTCTTTGATGTTGAAAGAAGAAGGAAGACCACAAGTTTGTATATAAGAGTTGAGCGCTGCTTGAAAATGCAAGCTCGGTGATGAAGTGTCAGTATTAGATATGATAGTACCTTGTAGCTTTTCAGTTTGAAGGCATGAAGCTAGAAAGCAATAATGACTGGCGTCTGCCATTGTATAACCACCGAGTTCTCCGTCTTTAATAGGCAAAGTAGCAAGTCGATGATGTAGTGGTCCATATCCTGCACCGTCACCAGTAATCAAATGTCATAAGAAGAAGAATAGATGCTGATCAAACTGCGTGCTGGATGCTTGTAGAACATGAGAAGCTGTAGTTCTCAGTGTGAAGTAGAGATTAGAAACCCCGACACAGTTGCGCAGGAGTAGAAGCTCACTTTGTGGGTCTTTTAGATTCTTCACACATTCCGTAACATGAACAGTTTTGTTGACCCTAGACATTACAATTTCACTACAATACTGTGCATCAGAACTTACTGGCCCTCCTAACAATTTAACCCAAACAACAGCTCTCCCAATGTTTGCTGGAAATACACCTTCCTCAAGACTCCTCGGATCAGTAGATGTCCAAAACACTTCTGTTCCCAGTGCATCGGAACATTTTTTTTTATTATTATTATTATTATGGAAGGGGGCCACGAAGGCTTTTATTAAGAAGTGAAACTACACAGTAATTTACAAGGATGTGTCCGAGAGACGCGCAACAAGTTGCGCCCTGATGCCTTTTTGAATAATGATACCCAACCTATGAAAAAGAAAACTGCCTAAGTTATTATTGACATCATGGCTCGCCATGCAGTTCTTTAGTCTTTTCAAAAGGACAATAATGTCGTCACTCAATTCCCCCAGCGTTGTAAATGCTAAAACACCGAAACCATATAAATGAGACGAACATAGTTCAGCATATTTGTTGCGTTTATGGGTAATAGCAGCAGAGATGGCATGTCCGGGTATGAAGGCGCGATTACCACCTTTAGAAAATGGTGAAACGCCGGTGACGTCAAAACATATGTCCCGTCCACTCTCCCAGTTGTACACCATGATGTCTACCGGTTTATTATTATTATTATTATTATTATATAGAAGGCATTTATTAGAAAACAAGTGGCAAAGTACATTACACAGCAGGTGTTGGTATCCTAGCAACAAGCTGGGCACCAACCGCTTTTTAAATAACAATGCTTATTCTATAAAAGAGAAACACCCCGACTTTGTGGTTTGCATCTTGGCTTGCGAGATAGTTTGTTAGCCTTTTTAAAAATATGCACGTTTCCTCCCCAATTCTCCTAACGTTGCAAAAGCCAAAACTCCAAACTCGTAGCCATGAGTTGTGCATTTTCCCAAGTATTTGTTGCGCTTGTGCGTAACGGCAGTAGAGCTAGCATGGCCCAGAGAAAAATTGCAGTTTCTAGCATTAGTGAATGGGGATACGCTAGTGACATCAAAACAAATATCGCGACCGTTAATCCAGTTGTAAACAAGAATGTCTGCGGGTCTTAAGGTGGTAGCGTTGGACAAGAAAATCATCGAGACTTCTTTACGAGCGGCTACGCCTGCTTTGTAGCAAATATCAAAACACCTCGCACGAATTCGTGTCTGAATTCGAGGCCGACTTCTTTGGCACAATGAATGGCATGGTCTCCGTAGATGTACATAGCACGGCTGCAACATGAACACAGGCTATCCTCATCGAAAAGGGGTATACCCAGGCGGTACTTGAGGACTGAACTGAATTGACGAGGCCCGACAGTTTGGTTGAGACCGGATATAGGGATGGCCTTACGGAAATCCAAGCGTGTGCAGTTCGATTGCATTGCCAGAGGATAGCTTCACGAGCAGATAGTGTGTACTTGTTGGGAAGTTCCCTTTTGATTGCATCAAAGTATTTTAAGTATTATTATTATGTAAAGGGGGCCATATAATTATTTTAGGGTTTTTCTCAATCAAAACTCTTAAAACTTCCATATTCTCTCCATTGACCATATGGTTAGCAAACCAAATGGTCCCGCAACCATCATGTCTTTACCATGAGAAATACTAAAATAATATTATTTTAATATTTTTACTAGTGGTTCTTCCACTAATATTAAGAGTTTCAGTCAAACTCAAAATTTTCAAACAAGGATGAAATAATGCTCGATAAACCATCAGAAAATACCAAAATTCTTAGGATTGGTCCGCGGACAGCATGGCTACACGGGCATGCCACCATGACCGGTCATGGTTGGCCCTTGCCTTGCAAAATTTCGGTCCCACCGCTTTGATGATTTTTGACCTAATTGATTATCCAAAGTCCATATTTGGTTCAAACTCCTTCCTGCAACTGGGAAGATGATCTATTCACCATCAGACGGTCCTACGACCACAAAGGGCCGGTTCCACACCCCCTTGGTCGGTCCCTCCTCTCTCCATATTTAGGTTTTACTACTTATTGCTCAGTCAAGCATAATTTTAATAAATGATCAAACAACAATTAATCATCCTTTCACCAACTAGTCTGCAAAAGACTTTGGTGAATGCTCGATCGAGCACATGGACACTACATGGAGGACACCTCATTTAGCCGTACCATCTCATTCATTGGAGGATTTTCAGTTGATCATCCATTAATTAAAAGAAGGGTTTTTGAACCTAATGCTCTGTCTAGCATAATTCTGAACAGGTTCAAACACCAATATTTTAATATATTGATCCATCAATCAATATTTTAATTAATTAATTAATTACTAGATAATATTTGGTTCATCTACCATTATTTTTAATTAATATTTTATTTGGCATGTCAATTGTTCGTTGATCTAGAAGTATTTGCTATGACTGACAGTACTTGCTCTGACCATCAATTGTTCCATCTGTCAATACCCTAATTGCTTCAACCAGCAATATAGGTCACGGCCAACAAGGTTCAGAACCGTTACCTCTTGCAATATTGGTTTAATTATCAATATTTCATTGCTCTATAGAGTAATGGTCCTCATATTGATTCGTCTATCAATATTTGAGTAGCAGTATTTCTTATGTTGATTCACCTATCAACATTCAAGAACTTCACACTGATATAGCTATCATTATTTCATTGGTCCATCGACCAACATTTGGTTCATTAGTCAACCATTATTTTAATATTATAATATCTCCTTGTCATTCGACTGACTCATGACATATGGATCGAGAAAGATCTTCTATGATCATTCAGTGATGATTATTCTCATAATTTCTCAATGAACCAACGTAATGGTTTATGATCGATCCAGCAATCTCATCAAACCATATTTAAGTCATTCAACTATCATTAATGCTTCAACTAGCATAATGATATGTCACAGTCATTGGTGACCTAATTCAAAGCTAAGCAAAGCATGTTGCAGTTTCAACATTCCATGCTTCATCCATCACAACGTGAACTTCGTATGTTCAGTTCATAGTTAAGACTCGTAGTCTTAGGTCAAAGATTAACCATATTAAATACTGTTAGAGCATTACTCGGTCGAACTCACAAGTGTTTCTATATCAAGCTTGTTATCAAATTTAGTTGTCAAAACTATATCTTGATTTCTAGTCTACAATTAGTTAAGTCTCGGTCTAGGATAGAGGTAGTTGAGAAACGAGCCAGTCATCATTTGCGTTCTAAAGCTTTTGGAGAACTTCATCAAGAAAAGATAAGTGAAGACTGAACCACCTATTTCTCAAGTTATATTAACTTTTCTATCCTTGAGACGATTGTCGCATAACTAATTAGACTAGCTTGCATAGACAAGAATTTCAAGTCGAGAACTAATTATTTGGTTTACGAATTTCTCGAAATATAATGACTAAGCTTAATGAACATTTGTTAGTCAATAAAAGTTTCAACAAACCGTTAGTCAATCAAATCAATAATCGAAAACTAATAACACTGCAATTATCTAGTTTCCCACCAACAGTACTCGTAGAGCTTCTTGATCCCACATAAGTCTTTAAACGAGCGGTCGTAAGAGATTTCACCTAATTGGGATACTTTCCTCTCTGAATAGACGGCTCCACCAGAAACAACTAGAAATGAAGTTTTTCTGGCTCGTAGAATAGTTTGCAAGAAATGCAAACTCAAGTATTTATAGACCAAGGATGTTTGGACAACAAGGAAATTCCAAAACTGAAAATATTCTCAAGATATGCATTAAAGTACCTAAATTCGGTTTTCCTATTCCCAATTAATGTTAACCAATATTTCCGAAAACTCTCATGGAAAAACTTCTATTATTAGTCTAGCACATTAAATAATTATATTTTTCAGAGGATATGTTTTAAATGCTGGTAATTAAAACATATATGATGAAAATCATAATTATATGCTTTTCACTGTTTTGGACCAGGGATCACCTTGACTATCAAGGAATATATTGAACAATAAACGATAAGAGTTATGTACATGTTCAAATATGTCGACATCTAGAAGTTTCTTAGGAAACCCTAATTCCAAGCTTCACATAAAACTTACTGAGATATGTGAATACTGTAAACTCGGTTTTGCTTCTTGGGATCGGTTGTACCAACCTCACAATGTAAGTTATGATCGGTTATACCATGTTTCCCAAACCAGGTTGTGACCGGTTACACCTTGCTTCCCAGAGGAAGCTTATGATCGGTTACACCTTACTTCCTGAGTTAGCTTGTGATCGGTGACACCTTGCTTCCCAAAGGTAGCTTGTGATTGATTATAACTAACTTCTAATTCATCTTGTAACCTGTTATACCTTGGTTTCCAAAGTAACTTATGGCCGGCTACAACTTGCATTCCAATATAGCTTGTGATCGGTTACAACAATGAAGCTCATGACTGATTGCAACAAACTATATTATATAGGCTATGACCGGTTATATCATAAATCCCAACAAGTTAAAATAGGTTCTACCAAAGTTATCCAAAAGATATTCAAATAATAACAAGACCAATCATGATTTCCTTTCGATTATGAAGCAAGTTCATAAATGTACGTCCTTTAAACAAATTTTATAAAACATTGTTTTCTAGGATGAAATCATTCCTATATAATGCACACATAATCAAATAACTATATACAATAGATTATGTCGATGTCGTACTTACGAAGTTCCAAAAGATAGGCGTTCATACTTCGTAATATGTTTTCCTTGACACTTTGATCATACTATAATGACCAAGTCACATCACTAGAGTATTATATACAATATATACAGCTTCGCGTGTTATCTTTTCAATATATCACGACTTGAAAGATACGTTAGGAATGAAAACAAGATCAATTCAATATTACTAACCTCAAGTGGAAGGATGATGTCGTCGTTGTAGTCGTTACTTCTTCTCATTCTTCAGGTCTTCAGAGTAATACTTGTATGTCTTAACATTCCTAGACTTTCTAGTCTAACCTAAACGAATTTGACTCTAGTATTTAATCAAGCGACTCTAGATGAGTTTTGATACTAAAATACGACAACCAATCTTGACATACCAACGCTTGGTAAGTTCAACCGAGATATGCTCTAACAGTTTTGATCATCTAACATTGACAACAAGGTTGAGATAGCAAAACTTGTGGGTTCAACCGAGCATTGCTCTAACACAAAGACATAAACGATGGCGAGTGTTTGGAAATACCTTCTTTACAGCAACAACCATTGTAGTAATCTTAGTCCGTTATAATAGAAGATGAATGTCTCTTTTCCGCAGATTCAAGTCAAATACTACGAAACCATGAAATTGTAACTCCGGTTTTTTCCTGTAAAATTGCACAACCAAACTGTATGGTTTGATAGTGGTGATTCACCCTTGTTCTCATATTTGTTTTTCCGGTATGTAGTATCAAATAAAACTACTTCCCCAAACTGGTCATATGACATTAGCGACCGAGCATCAAAAAAAAAAAAAATACTGCTCTGCCTTGTTCATCAACTTGAACCACATAAAAACATTGTGGATTTTTAATTTGTTTCATCTGTAAATAACTGATGACTGACTGGGCATCACCGACTTCCAAATTCTTATGCCTGATAATGAGTAAATGATTCAATCGATCTCTTCAACTAAACCCTATCTCTGCACCACCAAAAACCGATGGGACTTTGGGAATTTGAATGTTTTCCCTATTAAATGCCTCTGTCAGGTCTTGCGCGCCATTTGGCATGCATCAATTTATGCGCATGCTCCTCCTCTTGCTTGATGACACAAATTTGTGGTTGTGAACATCCGAAAATATCATTACTATCCACTTACTATGTTCTTCGTCAAAAATAAACCGATTATTTTCCTTGCACTCACATTTGATGGTACTGCAACTTCTCCATTTTTCTCTCTATTCCTTCTACGTTCTCATCTTTCTTTTTCTTTCCCTCAAGAGCACACACCATATAAACTGATGTCACTCCATCTAAAACAACACGTGTTTTGTTTGTTGATCAAACCCTCACTGAAAATCCATTTGTTCGGTCATATTTGGTATGATACTCTTGCGCTTCATCACTCGTATTGAACTGCATTCTTTCCTATGGACTCTCCAAATTACTCACATCATTTTTAACATTCAAAAAATTATTCAGAGCTTTAGTTTCATCACTTAGAACTTGATTATCACCACAAGTAAAAGTGTTTGTTTGCTCACATATACTAAATTTTGATGTAATATCTAATGAAAATCGTAAGCAAGAAAGGGAAAATAATCGTAAACAAGAAAGGAAACTTCTTTATGATGGAGAAACAAAGAAGATTGAAAAGAATTTTCCAAGAATTTTTTGTTGGAATCAAGTAAAAGAATAAAGGAAAAGCAAACGTGGTAGATAAATCCCGGAAGTTATATAAGAAAATATACACATGTTTCCTTAGTTATCTAATCCCTTACTTTATTCAGTTATCCGCTCGGCTTGAGTAAGAGATGTTTTAGGCTTTTAATCCTAAAAAATGCTACCTCACTAAAATGTTCTATCGTTGGATATTGTTATGGTTTATTAGGAAATTGTGTCTAACCTATGCGTTCAAATTAAGAGACCCATGATCCGGGCCCTTTTTCTTGGTAAGTCTAAAATCTGTAAGAAATAAAAAGCCTAGGTACAAGCGATAATTATAAAGTTAAAAGAATCGTAAACTTCTTTTTTTCAAATAGAAAATGCATTAACAAACTAACTTGGGGAGTTAGTAACCCTTAATACAAAAATAGTATAAATATAATAGCCATCTAATGTGGAATGAGCATGCTCTTTCCTAGCATTAGATTTATCTACTAATAAAGTCGATCTAATACAAGACGGAGGGATAGAATCCTAATTTAAGTTATATCTAAAGTGTTTTACCTCCTTAGCTAAAATGCCTGCCACATCGTTTGCAGTTCTGTGAACAAAAAGAAAACCTAGAAAATTAGAAGAAAAAAAACAGATTTCCTTCTTAACTTCTTCCATTATCGCTTAATTCTGCTAAGATATAGACGATGGTTTTCCATTTAGATAATCCAAAAGGTTTCTGCAATCTCCTAAGATGCTAAAATTGTTAAGATTATGCTCCTTATCCCACTTGGCCGCCTGCAGTAGTCCTATTGTTTATGCTTCTTCTGGGGATGTTGTTGTACGTGCTGTCGCAAAACAGGTATAGAGGAGAGTAGAGAGGGAGACACAATAAGAGAACCTTAATGGTTACATTTTCATTTAACTTGGAATACAGCTGTTACATTACAAAACGACTCAATTTATACGACATATGGAACAACACATAGTGCTCGACTTGCTCCAAAATAAACTCCCCATGTACTCAACAACTAACAGTTCTAAACAACTAAATAGGACCTATTCAAACTCCTAATAATACTCGATCACTTACAATTATGCAGCCGTCGCCATCAACAGCATTACTAAAACATTATCAACAACCTCCCAAAATAATAGGACAAAGTATGCACTAACTTGTACCCCCCCCCCTCCCCCCCCTTAGTGCATACTCCGATAAGCATTACAAAAATTGTTAACTGCTTACCTCCGTGACATTCATTGGACACATGAACCATCAGATAATTGCAATTCTGAAAATCAAGCAATTGCATCAGTGTGACATCTGAAATATCACTAACTCTGCTAATTAAGTAGTCTTGAATCCATACATTTAAGTCTTCATGGACATTGAAGTCCTCACCTGTTGTTTAAGTCACTTCTTCACATATGGTGTTTGACGCACAAGCTCCATAGATATTTGAATCACTAACCTACTGCGAAAAACCACCAAAGAATGCATACATTTCCCCAACTGACAATTTTGGGGGTCATTCCATATTTCCATGCAAAATCGATCACACACTTCGGTAACCATATCACTGCCTTATCACTTAGCTTTACCAAGTAACTAAGGAAAACACTCCAAGGGAGACATAAACCCATACGAAAAATATCAATAAACATACCTCTTCATTTTAGTCGTGACCTATCTACTTCATTGGCACACCTATAGACATATCTCCAAACGGCTTAGGAGTACTCCGTGCATCTCCTGAACTCGCTGATACCTCCGTACAATTTAAGAGCATTCTGTGCATCTCTGGAAGTCGCTTCTTTAACTTTCATTATAGGTATTGTTGCTCCGTCACAACAAACTCAATAGAAGTGGAAAGATAAAAGACCAACATTCACAAATTGTTCCTTCCCATCAAGTGAAAACCCGACTCCAAGAAAAACAAACATAAAAAAAAAACACCTCTATCACTTTTGTGACGTCTTACCAACTTGGGTAGGAAACCTGCAAACACTGCGATGCAAAACCACTGTACCAACCTCGACAATACCAGACCAATCATCACAACTGGGACTGCATTCTTCTCACTGGTTATTGGTCTAAGAAATTAAACCAAAATTTGTGCATTGCATCAAACAAATTTTTTCTCAGACATATCAATCAGTTATGAGCACTTCGCAAATCACCCAAGACTTCATTTTCAAAACAGTCACCAAAACTTCATTTTCAAAACAGTCACCAAGACCAAAAATGAAAATACATCGCAACCAACGGAAACGAATAATTCTTAAGCAAGCAATTTAAACAACTTCAACTGAGCTCCAACATTTTGAGCTTCAAAAGAAACTAATGGATCACGCTTTGGCAATCAAGCGGTGGCAACACCTCAAACTAATACCTATATCTTCCATAAAGAAGAAAGACAACTGAAAAGTACACTTCAAGAAACAAGAAATGTACCACCTTACACAGGCCACCAAACACAAGAAGAATACCTTAACGAGAAAACCATCCACACCTTCACTTTAGTCATTATGAAGAAACGAAACCGAACACTTGCAACTTCAACAAAGAATAAAAATAATTAATACCTTTCAAGTATACTTCACAAATCTCTATCTCTATGAGATATAAAGACAACACTTCATCTGAAAATAAACCATCCCTTAGAATACCTCACAGTACTTACAAAAAATCATCTTACCTACGTGTAAGTAATAACTTGAAGACAGTAACGCAGTACCAAAATAACCAACTGATCCATGAACCATACCATGATTACATGGCATCACATCTTGAAATAAGTATTTATGAAATACATCGTGATTAGACCAATGGATAATAAACAATATGAAGAAGAATACCTCTATATAGCTTATTCCACCGAGCACCTCAAACAACATATTACATAACCTCACAGTAATAAAACCAAACATCTGCGAGAAATAATAACCTGAGGATAGCAATACCTCCATCAAACAACCATATCATGAGACATTGTCTTACTGTGTAACATGAACCAACATATCCATTTGTCTAGTTGCTTGAAAGCCACTAATAAGTGCAGTAACTCCAAACTAGAAGTGAAACAGGTCACTATTCACCACCAAGAATGAAATACGCACATCTAGGTACTCAAAGCCTCAAACTCAAACACAAAATATTTAAATCATTTCTATGACATATGACTACTTCACACCTTAAATAAAAAACAATTAGAAGAAGATTAGTATAGTGATAACTTACCCTTTTAAGAACAACATCTTTGAAGAATTAAAACAACCACTTCCGTTAGCAGTTCTTAAACTTCCTCTACAGTGAGGTATATATCCAGCTGAACCTCTTAAGCACCAAAAACCAACTCCCAGGGATCTTTTTCTTGAAGATAAGACTCCAAACATAGCTTCAATGTATAATGAACAAATACCCACAGTACACCTACTGAAATTTGAGAACCATGACATCATTTCTTCATAACTTGAAATAAAATCTCCGATGGAATACAAAAAACATATATCTCAAACAAGAGAACCAAAGGTTCCCCTTTGTGAATTTTTGCCAAACAGGTTATCATCAGCAACCTCATATACATTTCAGTGAATAATAAAATCAAACACTCTGTGAACGATAAAAGAAAACATACTCTATCACTAACCTAACTCTCGTAATCAGTCTCATAAATGATGAACGAGATAAAGAGATAGAGATGTAAACACAGAGAGTAACATATGAGTAATAAATTCAAACACCCTGTGAGTAACAAAATAAAAACACTCCTTCACTAAAATAGCTCTCGTATACCATCTGTCAAATGATGATCGAGATAGAGTGTTAACACAGAGAGAAACAAATTGAAAAACTGATTTTATCTTCTCAAATGAACAAGAAAACTGATTTTATTTTCTCAACCAAATCCCACATTGTTCTCTAGACCCTCTCTACCTCTCTCTACCCTAGCTCTGATACCATGTCGCAAAACAGGTATAGAGGAGAGTAGAGAGGGAGACACAATAAGAGAACCTTAATGGTTACATTTTTATTAAACTTGGAATACAGCTGTTACATTACAAAACGACTCAATTTATATTACATATGGAACAACACATAGTGCTCAACTTGCTCCAAAATAAACTCCTCATGCACTCAACAACTAACAGTTCTAAACAACTAAATAGGACCTATTCAAACTCCTAATAATACTCGATCACTTACAATTATGCAACTGTCGCCATCAACAGCACTACTGAAACATTATCAACAACCTCCCAAAATAATAGGACAAAGTATGCACTAACTTGTGACCGTGCAAGGTCCTGCTCTTCCTTATTCGAAGTCACCTGCATCATCTATAAATATTATATCAAAACCAGCTGGTTTGTTACTAGAAATCCAAGCTACATCGACATTAATTTTTTGCTAAAGGATATTTCCATTCCTCATTGTTGTTGTTCAAAGTTTCATACCTAGAGTTGTTACGAATTTCTGTACTGCTAAGATTCTGCCAAAATTGTAAATGTCTCTGAATATCATTTACTAGTTGAGTAGCAATCTTTTGTGTTTCTTGAAACACTATGTTACATCTTTTTTTCCAAATAAACCACATTTTCGTTATTATTGTTTCTAAGGTTATCAAATTATTTGGTACTTCTAGCCAAGACTTTCACACATTCAAAAAACTAACATTATTATCATAATTAAGTTGTACTGGGTTGGGTGCTAATTCCCAGGCTGATTTAGCAAAACAACAATGAAAAAGAAATGCTCTATGGTTTCATCTACTACACATCCAAAAGGGAAGTTAGGCGAAATATCTTTTATAAATTTAGATAGTTTGATGTTTGTCAAAATTGCATCCTACAAACATTTCCAAGTAAAAAAAAATTGATTCTTTGTGATACATTTAGCTTTCATAGGTCTTTCAAAAACTTGTCCGTCATGTTTAGGTTATTGGAATTTATTCTAGCTTTACCTAGTTTTGCATACATAGATTTCGCTGAAAATTCCCCTGATTTGGTTAATAACCAACGTAGTATGTCTGGTTTGGGTATGTTATTCCTGTTTAAGAATACTCTAATGTTGCGGATCCTTTCTATTAATGCATTTGGAAACATTGAAAAAATAAGCTTTCATTCCACTTTTTATTGCTACAAGTGTTAAATGGTTGTTAGAATCATTACTGTATTATTTAAAGTTACCACAGAAATCTGGAATCCACGAATCCTCCCAAATGTTTACACTATTTCCATCTCCTACCTCCCAAATAGAGTTTTGTTCTATCAGTTTAATTCCTTTGCCTATGCATTTTCACACCCAAGAGCTATTAGGAGAAATTTTAGTTCTAAAGGCAATTTTTTCCCTGAAATATTTAGGTTCAACTGAGAAGTCCATAAAGAATTAGGTTCAGTTGGTAATTTCCATGCCAACTTTGCAATCATTGCTAAGTTCATATAATGTGCATTTCTAAATCCTAATCCTCCTTTATGTAATGGTTTACAAAGACAAGAATAAGTTTTGGGATAGAATCCTTTCGCTTTCAATTTTTTCCCCCGCCAAAAATCTCTTTGTATGATTTTTTTGGTAATACAAAACAGCCCATCTGAAATGTAGTTGTACTAGCTAAAACTGCTTTTTTCAAGACCATTTTACTTGGAACAAAATAAATAACATCAATAAAAAAAGAAAGGAGAAAAACAAAAGCTATTTACGCCTAATGCCCACCGCCCTCGATCTACTTTTATGGTTCTTCTTTGGACTCTTCTTCATGTTTATATTATTTCTTCTAGGTTCTTTCCCCCACCCCCACCCCCCCACCCACAAAACTACTTGAGTTGAGTGATACTAGATTTTCAGTAAATTTCAATACACTGGTGACCCCCAATCTACCAACTTTGGGTACTCTAGCACTTGAAATGCCCGAGGTCATATAAAACGAAACCATTCCGACCCTGCAGAAGAATCTCATCATTCTTGATGAAAGTCCACATAATACTTAAAAAAGATCCGTCCATGATTCTTTCATGGCTAATGACATAACGCTTAGTCCAAAATTCTTGAACTCCATAATCCCGCATCACCCATACTTCGTAACGAACCTTGTCTATATAACTAAATACACAAAGGCACCCTTCCAACAGTTCCACGTTCCCAAACAGGTGCCCATCCTCCAAAGTTTCTTTTGGTAGTTTCACTTCTTCAAATCTATCATTGCTAATATCCAAGGAGACTATAGTGTTGAAGATGTCTTCATCACCAGTTTTACCTAACCAATGCAGAGATCCATTAACAATCACCCCAGGTGTTCTGTTAGCATCGAACCGATAAGGGATTGTTCGAATGCTCTTCCATGAATCCAGTCCCAATGTGTAAACTTCCACTATAGTTTCTCCACTCACGTCTACGATTTTAAACACCTTGTAATCGTCAATATTGTAATCATAACCAAAACCGTAGATGCCTATGTCCTTTTCGTAATCTTGATTTGGTGACCTAGGCATTTGTTTGTATTCTCTTGTGGCTGGGTTCCAAAGACAAAGGAATCCCTCATGTTCGAAATCACCACTAGCATTCAAATATAGGAGAACCAAACCATCACAAGAAGCCAACAAGCCAAGACAATACTCAAAATTGAAGGGGCGAGACATTTCAACAGCAATATCACAAAGTTCATTCTGAGAAGTTGATGACAGTATTAACGAATCATAAATTACGGAGTGGATTAACTCGCCAAGATAACATAAATACATGATACTAGGATTATTACTTTTAGAAGTAGTAATAAGATTAAGATGAGATTTGACGAAATCAGGCTTAGAAATGAGTTCATACCAAGTCTTGCAAACACACTTGCATGCAAATATAGATTTCGCTGGCACTCTTAGAAGGATTTCGTGATAGAGTTCCTCTGGAATACTTGACATTATTGCTTCTAATTTCTTGCAGAGTGAAAGAGACAAGTTAATGTTTCGTTGCCAATTAACAAGCTATTAGTCCCATATCAAATCACGAGCCTCTCACAAAGTAGTGCAGCTCCAGGTTTGTAGGAGATTTGAATTAGTTGTTGATTTAGTCATCTCTCAGTAGGAGTTAGTTGAGTCAATTTGGTAGAGTAAAAATAGTGGAGAATAGATACCTGAAGTATTTACAGTTACTTGTTGAGCATGCGTAATATGTTAGGAATTGGAAGCTGATTTTTTTACCAGATTGCTCGAATATCCACAGGCCCAAGGAAACGAAAACGAGTCTTCAACTAAAAGGGAGCCCTAAGTTGGCAATGACCGACTGTATAACAAGCTTCACAGTTCATTACACGGTGTTTTGTAATCAAACAGAACATCTCAATTAGGTAACTACTATTAGAATTCACAGTATTTCTCAGACTTGGAATGCATATCCTCCAAGTTTTATTGCTAGTGCAATATTGGAGGATATGGATCATACTGTCTCTTATATTTCTAATTAATAAAATCCCTTTTTTGCATCTAAAAAAAAGGTAACTACTATTAGATAAATGCGACGGTGAAACTTCAAAGCCGGATTAACAACAAACTAAAAAGCAAAATACATAATATTTGTATCCATTGTTTATCAACACTCTAGAAAAAGAAACCTTAAACTAACCGAGTGCTAATATCAGAACAAATAATGCTGGGTGTTACACTCAATTCATTGCATCATAATCATCCCTTTGGTCATTATAATCCAAGACTTTCGTCTTTATCTTGGATGTGTCCACCCACGTTATCAAGTCTTCCATGTTTCTTGTCACAAGGAAGGCAGGATCTGTAACTGTCTCTGGTCCAACTCGGATGTGCCCTTGCTCAATGAACGTCACAGCTTCTCTCAAATGCTCCGCAAATTTCAAATGAGTTAAAACAGTCGCTAATCTTCGCCTGCACATTTATTCGTTAATAGGTAAATAGAATAAAGCAGAAGAAAGAAACATGCAGTATTTTCCAGTGGTAATGGTGGCTAAGAATAACTGTAAAAAGGATATCTTATAAGAAAACATACCTGCAAAAGGAAGATACGGATAATTTGTCACAAAGAGCTAAGCTCTTCCTAGTAGGAATAACACCCATGTTGTACCTGCAGTATCAACATATAATCATCGTCAAAGCATGGTCTGAAAATACAATATTTTGGAACTGTCTAACTTAAGCTGATGTGGACCATTCCAAATAAGTAATAATAACCTTATAGATTAAGAAGTTCAATACTCTGCACCACAGTATACACACAACTTTCTAATTTTTCAGAAGCAAAATTAGCATTATCGTAATTTTAACCATAAAATAGATCATTTTCATTTTACAATGATTTAACTAAGGAAAGAAATATTGGCAGCGAACAACAAACATGGCCCATGTTCCCTTTGAAGAAAATCAAGGTAAAGAGAGAGCAGAGAGGATTCACGGAAACAATAAGAGAGACTACGTTGTGGAATAATTCGATTTCCTTAATTGAAATAAAATTTACAGGACTCTATTTATAAACATAACATAGGCTTAGTGGGTGTTCCCACTTCACACGACTTCCACTACCTAAACAATTGCATGTTGCACATCAAACTCCTGATTACCAAGCAACGCAAACACTTACTTCCCATTCCTAATAACATAATAACTCCTAACTAGGAATAACTAATACATTACTTACACAACTCTTGACATAAGTCAAAAACCGTGTAAACTATTGTAGTTTGAGTTTAATTAACACTCCAACAATATCTTCAAATTTTCTCCTTTTCACATTCACTAAATTCCACTCTAAACCTGCAACAGTTCCTCTCACTCCCAGGTAATGGACTGAAAGTGAACGGGTTGGGGCTCAGCATTAACTAAGAGACGCTTATCTAATCAACTAAGCCTGGTTAGTTCCACACTCAATGGACAATACCTCGCAAATCCTGCATTTCATCAACACTTGTTTCTCTATTCTAGTCATCAAGACTGAATTATCAAATTCTTCTAACCAATCGAAACTTCGGTATTTGAATTTCGCCTACCTAATTTTCAAGATCTAAATCCGTCCCTTTCATATTTCTTACTGTTTTCTTTAACACAAATGAAGACAGCCAACATACCAATTTATAGGAAAAAAAAAACTCACAGTTTTTCAAGGAGTCTATCAGACATCTCAATCCGATAAGGATCTTTTGGATTCATCTGTTTCAAAATGTTAACGAGCTTTTGCACCATCCGGCACATTCCATTATACCTGAAAAAAAAATAGAAAAAAGGGAAAAAAAACTCAAACTTGAGAATGAATGAAAGAATAAAAAGAAAATTAGGTTAAAATGGAGCCAGAAACTTACTTCTTGTAATCATCTCTCCCGGTGAGATTATACCTACGAGTAACCTTAATTTCTCTGTGTCCATGTTCTCTCTTGAACACATTGAAATCAGTCTTTTTCAACAGCTTCTGCTCATGATATTTTAATTGCCTCATCGATTGATTCCTCTGATTTCCCCTTCTCTTCAAAGTTTTTTTTGGCAGAGAAAAAGAAGAAGAATACAAGCTTCTGTAAAACCCTACAACCGTTTAGTTCATTTTCGACCTTGCTTCAACCTAATTAAAAGTTTCTGCTATTGGCACCCATCATTTCATTCACCCCTTAACCAAAACCGTGTTCCTTATAACACCGCCTTCTAAAATTAACAAGACAAAAACGATTTTTAGGTGTTCACCTAAGAAAGGGCTTTACATAAAATCGGCAAACAGCAACTTCGATATATTTTATTTTGTTTTCCAGCCAAGAGATCGGCAAAGCAGCAGGAGGAATGAGGAAATTGAAGCTTCATGAGCAAAAGCTATTGAAGAAGACTGATTTCCTTAGTTGGAAGAGGGAAGGTGGAATCAGAAAAACGTATGTTACTCCTAAAAACAACAATAAGAAGATGTAAGTTCCTTTTTTATTGAAACCTAGTTTTGGATTTTATTCCGCGTGTCTACATATATTGCACTGTATTTCTTTGTTGTGTTGATGCTAGATCAAGAGTGATGTAATATCGTGGTATCCAAAATTTTGAGTGCAACATAAGAACCTTGTCAAGTATTTTGGTATCACTGAGAATGCATATTTGGACTAATTTTCTCTTGCAATCTCCAATTGAAACCGCAAACCCCAAATGCTTGGTCTTAGCCAAGAGAAAATGGATTGATTGAACACACAACTAAACAAGAGTGCCGGTCACTAACTATATCTGTATGAATTGTTGTCCACAAGTTACATTTTGCACCGTCCATGTCGACAAAAGGATGTATACACGACCATAGGGTGTAACACTGTATACAAAAGTTGTATGGTAAAGAGTGCAGAGAAGCACATACATATATATAAGAGGAGGCTTATAGTTGGAACTAGGATGTTTGAGTTCGTGCGCTTGGATTCTTGTGCGTTTGTGTTTCGTGCTTGTCTGATATCTCATTCTGACTTTCGATGTCTCTCACGCACACACATGTATACATACACTCGTATTTGTTATATATGTAGTGGTCCATTCTACTTGTTGATGACATAAATTCATACTTACCCACACTATTGGAGAAACTCTCTCTACTCTCTGTAGCTAAATCTAAGCGTAGTTTAGTAGTCTTCAATAGACCAGCATCTCCAATTGTTCATCTAATGGAGTTTTCAATATTGTTCATAGCAACGATTATTGTCACCATACTCTCCAACACGTTAATTCCCTGTCTTTCTCTTTGTGATACTAGTAGTACTCAACATGGTCAACAAGCAGCCGGTATGTAACTTATCTCTTATCTCTCGCTAGCTAGCTTATGTCTTGGTTTTTCTATTTTGCCCTTTCTCTCTAATGGTATTAATCTTGTTCCATAACTTGATTGTCAATCAAACAGTACTTCCTGGCAAGAAACATGTTTTTACTAAACTGCCAAGGAAGCTTTTATCCACTGACGAATCCATGAATGTGAGAATTTGATTTTGGTCATTCAGTATATAATCTTTATTTTATATTTTCCAACTGTTAAGCTACTAATATTCTGAAATAGTACAGGTTAGCAATAATGCTGGAAACAAACCAACAACTGAAATGTCAGAAGCCACCAAGAAAACTCAAGGAACTTTGTCAGGTGATGATCTATCCATCAAACATCAACAACAGTTGTGCAGTAAAATGACTCTTTGAATTGTGCATTATTAACTATAGGAATCTTCTGCTTGTTCTTTTATTAATAAATGAACAAGAATCAAATGAGTTGTGTGCTAGAAAAGCAACCAGCTTAACATATATATTCTTAAAGTTCAGCTCCGTGAACAGCAAGAAAAATTGCAGTGAGGCCAGGGTATAATCATGGCAGTAGATTATAGTATCCAATAATTTTATATCCAATCTCTGCCTGTTTAAGATATCAGCCGTTGCATTTGATTGGGACCTTATTTGCGGTCATATTTGGTAGTGACAGTAGCAGACCTTGTTTTTTTTTTTTTTATATTTTGTAGATGTTGGCGATAACGAGATCTCTGTTATTGTATCTATAATGCCAGGCAAGCGACCACGAAATCACGATATAATGGAGGGACGAAAAGGAACCCGTCAGACTTGGGTCGAGTCAAAAGCATACCAATATTTTACTATGGATTACACCGAAGTTCGAAGAAGACGACCCGTACACAACAAGTTCATGCCGCTCCAACACTGAAAAGGATGTAGTTCCAAATCTGGGTACCTAATTCTTCCTGTAGGAGAAATAGTATTGTAATTACTAAGTAGGTGATATCAGAACTGTTTTCGCCTCTAAGCTACTGTTAATGGCCGACACTAGAGAGTAAAACAATAGATTTGTTTTCAGCTTTTGAGGTTAAATATCTAATGTTGTTAATTAAGTATTAAAGTTTAAGTTAACGATGTAGTCAAAAGATTAATTTCAAACCCCAACATTTCGTTATTAGCTCTCACAAGTTGCAACAAATGTGTCTATCTTTTAGTACCTAAACTCTACGCCTCTACGTACGTGATTATCTCTTGGTTTTGGATGTTTGAGTTGATTCAATTTTATTAATGGAACCATATACTGATAAATTTCTGCTGAGGCCTGAGGGATGCATTTGGATGGTGCATTCCACTGGTCCCAATGGCTAGCCCTTTGACTAAACGAGCGAATCAATGATCTCTCCATGACTTTTAACCTCAAATTGGAAAGCTCAATTTGAGTGTAACAAGAAAGTGATAAACCAAAGACATTTCTGTGTTAGTGTGAGTGCCAATATCTCGGTTCCGAAAATCCGAGGTACAACTAGGAGATATTGGAAAAATAACTTACTACAGTATTATGTTCCAAGATGCAGTCAGCTTACACCATCATAATGCAATAAGTTCAAAGATGATTCAGATGAAGCTAGAATGCAGTTAACTGGTAATGTGAAGCTGCAGCTTTATGCCTTGTGGGATAAAAATTTCTCTAAGCTAGTATCGTCTTTTTCTGAAGGGATTTTACCGTCTCCGGTGAAGCCTTTGGTGTAACTAATATCAAAACACAAGGGCGTAGTATGCAGAAAAGAAGAATTTTTGAATTTTTAAAGCAAACTAGCAAAGCAAAGCTACCCCTTGAGGCTGTCCTGCTGCACTGCCTCGTCTTGCCAAAAAGGACCACACCCGTGTAGATGTATTCTCTCAGACCTTGACAACTTATGAACAATTAAAAAGACCGCGAAGGACAGAAGTCTCACACGTTGGCTACTAATGGAAGAAGTTAGAAACGTAATGCTTCTTCTCACCTAGTCTCAGTGTAACAGTTCTGTACAACAACTGCATACAACAAGTATAATTGGCTGATTTTTTCCCACAAAACACTGGAAGAGATAGAAAAGCAAATTTGTTTCCCTCAATGCAAAATTTCTCACAGGTTTCAAGTTAGCCCTCGCTGATGATGTTTCAAGTTGGTGGCAATGTCATCCATTAGAAGCAGAATTATCCAGAATGTTATACAATTGCACAGGGGAATATATTTGTTAGAGCACTGCTCGATCGAACTCGCAAGCGTTGCTATCTCAAGCTTGTTGTCAAGTTTAGTTGCCAAAACTATAAGTCTTGATTTCTAGTCTACTTATAGCTAAGTCTCGGACTAGGATAGAATGTGTAGTTGAGCTCGACGTTCATCATACAAAGACGAAGAACTACTCAAGGAACTGGTGGAACTTCATCGACTAAAAGGTATGTGGAGACTTGAACTTATCTATCATTCAAAAAGTCTATCTACTCTATCTCCTATCTTGAGACAAAAGTCGTATTGCTATATAGACTTCGATTATACACATTTGCTATTTCGAGCCGAGTTTATCTCGCATATATTTTTCTCGAAATATGTGTTGGTAAGCTTTCGCTTTGGCCAAGTTCATCTTTACAAGTGACGAAAGTTATGTTGATTATTTCAATATCTTGAAAATTGCTTTGATGAAAACTAGTGTGTGAATAACCTCTATTTAACATCCTCTAAGAATGTTTCAATGATTGAAATAAAGAGTTTAGAACATGTAACCATCCTTGGATATAAGCATATAATGTGTTCGCGCATTAGTGTATAAGTCCAAAATCGGGAACCAAATGTATGCATACTTGTGTGTGTACTAAATGGTTGATGGAGACTGGGTAAGTAATTCTACCCATACGCATACTGGCGGAATTCACGTCCGTGAATTTCTGCTGAGTTTGGAAATCAAAACCAACTCAATCCGGCTACCTAAGTATGCGTACCCGTACTCATACTGGTGGAAAGTTCACGTCCGTGAATTTCTGCTAAGTTTGGAAACCAAAACAAACTCAAATCCGGTTACTTAAGTACGCATACCCGTACGCATACTTAAGTGTGTTACTTTCGAAAATTGGTTTATTCGTGAACTTAAATATATATAAACTAAGGAATGCATATTTGCAAACCGTGGCTATAAAGTTCATGAATCGATTCGAGTGAATCAAAACCGATTTTGCTTCGATTGTGTCTTGTATACTTCAATGAGATCTAAGCAATTGAACAACTCTCTAACTAGTTCTTTTGAGTCATTTGAACTAGTTATGGTGAAGATGAATAAGGTTGATATGAAAGTGCTCACATGGCTAACCATTTGGTTAACTACTGTTGAACCAACTAAGTGTACACGTTTAGGTACGGTTACACAAACCTAAATGACGTATATTTCATTTGTGTATAACAAGCTAAGTTCGATCTAACGGTTGAAAGATATTAGCTTAAATCTAATCAGGTTTTCATCTAACGGTGAATATTGAATGCTTTGTTACCAAGGTAACTTAGATTGCAAACCCTGATTTGAAGACTATATAAAGGAGAACTCTAGCAACTGGTAAAGTTAAACCCCACACCTCCTGTGTGATACTAGTTGTATAAGCTAGAGTCGATTCTCCTTTAACCTTAGGTTTCTACCGAGACCCTGTAGGTTAACGACTTGAAGACTTCATTGGGATTGTGAAGCTAGACCCAACTATTTTCTCTGTAGTTGCGTGATCTGATCTTGTTGTTTCTATCGTATTGAGTACAATTGTAAAATTGGCTCGAGATTAATTTCTCCGATAGGCAAGATAGAAAAGTAATCACAAACATCTTCGTCTCATCGTTTGTGATTCCACAATATCTTGTTTCGCTAATCGATTAAGATTATTGTGAGGTGATTGATAATTCTAGGATGTTCTTCGGGAATATAAGTCCGGGTTATCGATTGGTTCCTGTTCACCTTGATTTATCAAAAGACTGAACAAAACTCGTAGGTATTTCTGTGGGAGACAAATTTATCGATTCTTGTAGACTTTTCTTTGTGATACAGATTTGTTTATTAAAGTCTTCGACTTTGGGTCGTAGCAACTCTTAGTTGTGGGTGAGATCATCTAAGGGAATCAAGTACGTAGTATCCTGCTGGGATCAGAGACGTAAGGAGCGCAAATGTACCTTGGATCAGTGTGAGATTGATTGGGGTTCAACTACAGTCCAGACCGAAGCCAGTTTGTAGTAGGCTAGTGTCTGTAGCGGCTTAATACAATGTGTGTTCAATCTGGACTAGGTCCCGGGGTTTTTATGCATTTGCGGTTTCCTCGTTAACAAAACTTCTGGTGTCTGTGTTATTTCTTTTCCGCATTATATTTTGTTATATAATTGAAATATCACTGGTTGTGCGTTGAATCAATCAATTAGGAAATCCGACCTTTGGATTTTGATTAAAATTCATTGATACTTGAACATTGGTCTTTGGTACCGTTCAAGTTAATTTCTATTGTATTCAATTAGACTCGTAGATTTCTATTTGCTTGAGTAAGGATTGAATTCAGAAATTGAGATATAACTCTTTGATATACTTTTTATTAAGATTGAGTCTGACTGTCTAGTTGATTCTCTTAAAAGTATATTGGAGTTAGTCCATACAGATTGCTAAGCGAATTATTGGGTGAGGTTGTTGTACCCCCACTTTTTCAATTGGTATCAGAGCAGGCAAACACGTTTAAGACCTTATAAGTCTATGTTTGTAGGGATCTGACTCTATGGACAGAAGTGTTATCTCTATAAACGTACCACCAGTCTTCGATGGCTCAAATTACTTGTGGTGGAAAATTGCTATGCGTGCCTTTCTTCAAGCGCTTGATTTTCAATAATGGGTTTATGTAGTTAATGGCTATAATGCTCCCGGTGTGGCAGTAGGAGATGCAACCGTACCTAAATATATTGGTGCATATGACACTGCTGAGATACTTGCTGCAAAGCAAAATTCTGACAGTTTGAATGCCATCATACATGCCATTACCCCAGATCTTCAGCACCATGTGACTACGTGCACTCGGTCTAAAGATGCTTGGGATATCTTAGAAACCGTATTTGAAGGGAATACCAGTGAAAAGGAAGCCAGGCTTCAAAACCTAAATTCCAGTTGGGAAACCCTTCCTATGGAAGATGAAGATTCATTTGATGAGTTTAATCACAAAGTGTCTGAAATTGTTAATGCATCCTTTGCATTGGGTAAGATTATTCCTGAAAAGGACATTGCGATGAAAATTCTCAGATCGCTGCCATCTAGATACGATTCTAAGAAGCATGCCATCGTTGAAGGAAATAACCTTGATGCTCTTTCCAAAAACACTCTGGTTGGGAAGTTAAAGATCTTTGATCATGAGCATACATCCAAATCTGGGAAGGATATTGCTTTTAAAGCATAGAAGAACACTAAATTACTTGAGAAAAGTAAAAGTGTTTGCATCTCTGAAGATGATCTTTCTGAGACTGATTCATCAGATGAAGATCTTGACAAGTCAGTCTCGTTGATCACAAGACAGTTTAGAGATCTTCTATTGAAGAGAAGTAAACGGTTCTCCAGAGACAAACCCAGATCGTCAGTTAAACCTCACAATCGCATTCCTCCTAAAAACCGGGATGCTGACGAGGCTGATGACGAGGATATGCCACAGTGCTTTAAGTGTAAAGGTTTTGGTCATTTTGCAAATGAGTGTCCAAATCGAAAGAAATACACTGGAAACAAAGGTCTTGCTGCAAATCTTGATAAAATGTCTGACAACTAGGATTCTAATGAAGACGAAAAGTCAAGTGTTGCACTTCTTTGTGAAAATATTGATTTTGATAATTGTAGCATTACATACATCAATCTTGATATTCTTTCAGAAAAAAACTCAACCAATCTGGAATAAAAAATTGACCTTTCCGTTGGAAACTCTTTGTCTAATTTTTCAGGTTCTACCTTGTGTCTAGCAGCTTGCACATCTCGGATACCTGAATCATATTCCAGGTTGGCATGCTCATATTGTTCGCTCAAGGATCATGAGCTATCAAAGTGTTACAAGTACAAACACAAATTAAGACATGTCAACAAACTTCAACGAAGAGCAAATCGATTAGCAAACAAGCTCAAACTTGTTCAAAAGACCGTAGAGGTATGTAAGATTTTATCTTCGTCAAAGAAGTTAGTTTCCAAGGATTTGTCAAGACCACTAGAGAAAAGAGTATGGTATAAACATTTTGATAGACAGGTATCAATGAATTCCGTTCAGAGAGGTCATGGTGGACAGATTGTTGTTCACCGCAGCACAACTTGATTGTGTTGTTTTGTGCGTCTTGTCTCATGTGCCTGATCAAAAGAGACAAGATTATGCACACCTCAGGCTTTAAGAAAAGAAAACTCTTTAGTTGTTTTTTTGTCTTTTTTTTTTTGTTTTGCTCTAAGAGCATTGTAAAGTCTGGAATTCATGTCGCTTTTCATATCTAATTGATATTGGAAAGGACTTTCCTGTTTAGTCAATAAAAGAGGGTTAAAATTGACAATTCTACCTTTTATAAGGTAAGAGTTATGCGTACGTGAATCCTTTGAAGTGTATAAAGGTTCCGTAACCCTACATTCCTTTTTCCTTCCCTGAAACTCTTTTTATCTTAAGACTGCTTGTTGAGACTTAAGTTGTGATTTCCTCTCGAAAACCCGTACGCATATGGATACTCCAAGCATCATGTTTTCTGATGGAAAAGATGTTAATATGATTATTAAGCCGTCAATCACGAAGGAAAAAGAGAGATCTCCGTTACCTCCAACTTTGAAAAGAAAAAGAAGGAATGTGAGGAAGCCAACGGCTGTTCCTTCAAATTCTCATAAGTTTTCTGATGTTCTTGAAGAGTTGAAGAAGACAAGGAAGGAGATTTAGCAAATAAAGGCTTTTATTTTGAGAACTCTTGAGATTCAAAAGGCCCTAGTTCGACATCTTCAACCTAGAAGGTTTGTTGGAATTGACTCCTTTCTTCACGACCCATATGTTCCTATGGCTGTTGACGACAAGGAGTTCGGGGACAATAAAGAATTTTTCAGAGGTCTCAATGTCTAGAAAAACTTCTTATGAGAATTTATTCTTGTGTTTTAAGAAGAATAACTAGAGTTTGGAATAGCCATTATTGTGACTACACATAGCTATGTCCAACGTTTTCATCTTCAATGTTTATAGATTTATTTGTGTAAATTCTAAAGTTTGTATGGAAGATGATTTTTGCAGTATTAATCTTTATGATTTTATATATTGCAATTTGTTATGGGATATGTGTGTTTGTGTCTGTGAACTATGATTGTCCCATACGTTGTCAAAAGTTAAGTCCTTCGTATGTCGATATGCAAGGATTGATAAAAGAATGAATGAACTTTTGACAAAAACAAAAGT
This sequence comes from Papaver atlanticum, assembly GCA_023531105.1. NCBI lineage: Eukaryota > Viridiplantae > Streptophyta > Magnoliopsida > Ranunculales > Papaveraceae > Papaver > Papaver atlanticum. The sequence goes on from JAJJMB010002020.1 coordinate 1,772,619, forward strand.
TAAGCCTTTTATGTCATTATGAAAATATTGATGGAAGAAAGGATGAGCTTTTATTTACAAAGATTAAGTCTATTGTATATCATTGTGAAAATAGTGATGGAAGATAGAATGAATCTTTGTTTATTCCGCAGTATTGATCTTCCCTGATCCATATCTTTTATGTATATACTGTGTGGCTCCGTAAGTTCTCTTATGTTGAGCATTTCCAATTGGATTAATCATGGGTTCTCTTGTGGTTAATTTAGTTGAGTATTCCGGTTGAATTAATCATGGGTTCACTTGTGGTTCATTCAATTGAGTATTTTGGATACAAATTCATATTCTTATATGATTCGTTGTTGTCCAAAAAAGTCCTTATTTTCTGGTGAAAGTAAGGTTGCTCTTGTTGTTCTTTCGGGAATGACATTATATGGGGGAGAGTTCTTAATTAAACTTGTGCTTAATTGCCGAATCTTTGTGGGGAGTGCGGCTGTGGAATATTCTAGGGGTTATCTTGTATCTTTATAAACTCCCTGATGAATGCATTTAATTTCGACTATATGATTACATCTAAAAAGTTGATATGTGCTTTATTTTTGTCATGAAGTGTCTCTATGGAAATTTCATTAGGATCCCACTAGTTTTCGTACCTTTGCAAATTTTATTGATAAAAAGGGGGAGAATTAATGTGTAGTTCACACTACAAATACATATGGTTTTCGGATCATTATGTATGGGGGAGTGGTTTCCATGTGAGATGGATTATTGACTAAGGGGGAGTGATACATATCACCATAGTATTGTTGTCGAAGTTGTGATACAATTGAACTTTGATGCTGTTTAATAATACTATGACACTGTGTAACAATGATCAAGAGCTTTTGTTTTCTCATTGTTATGGCTACGGATTTTCAACAACGATGATGCTGAACTTACAACCTTTGGAATCATTGGAGTACTTGGAAGTGACGAAGATTTCGAGTAATGTTGAAGAACCAAGGAGATCATGCATGTGGAAGAGAAGCTGCAAAGTTTATTTTTTGTATTCCATATGTATTGATAGTTTTGTCACTAAAATTGACAAAGGGAGAGATTGTTAGATCACTGCTCGGTCGAACTCGCAAGCGTTGCTATCTCAAGCTTGTTGTCAAGTTTAGTTGCCAAAACTATAAGTCTTGATTTCTAGTCTACTTGTAGCTAAGTCTCAGACTAGGATAGAATGTGTAGTTGAGCTCTAAACTCCACGGCGTTTATCATACAAAGACGAAGAACTACTCAAGGAACTGGTGGAACTTCATCGACTAAAAGGTATGTGGAGACTTGAACTTATCTATCATTCAAAAAGTCTATCTACTCTATCTCCTATCTTGAGACAAAAGTCATATTGCTATATAGACTTCGATTATACACATTTGCTATTTCGAGCCGAGTTTATCTTGCATATATTTTTCTCGAAATATGTGTTGGTAAGCTTTCGCTTTGGCCAAGTTCATCTTTACAAGTGACGAAAGTTATGTTGATTATTTCAATATCTTGAAAATTGCTTTTATGAAAACTAGTGTGTGAATAACCTCTATTTAACATCCTCTAAGAATGTTTCAATGATTGAAATAAAGAGTTTAGAACATGTAACCATCCTTGGATATAAGCATATAATGTGTTCGCGCATTAGTGTATAAGTCCAAAACCGGGAACCAAATGTATGCATACTTGTGTGTGTACTAAATGGTTGATGGAGACTGGGTAAGTAATTGTACCCGTACGCATACTGGCGGAAGTTCACGTCCGTGAATTTCTGCTGAGTTTGGAAATAAAAACCAACTCAATCAGGTTACCTAAGTATGCGTACCCGTACACATACTGGCGGAAAGTTCACGTCCGTGAATATCTGCTGAGTTTGGAAACCAAAACAAACTCAAATCCGGTTACTTAAGTACGCATACCCGTACACATACTTAAGTGTGTTACTTTCTAAAATTTGTTTATTCGTGAACTTAAATATATATAAACTAAGGAATGCATACTTGCTAACCGTGGCTATAAGTTCATGAATGGATTCGAGTGAATCAAAACCGATTTTTCTTCGATTGTGTCTTGTATACTTCTATGAGATCTAAGCAATTTAAAAACTCTCTAACTAGTTCTTTTGAGTCATTTGAACTAGTTAAGGTGAAGATGAATAAGGTTGATATGAAAGTGCTCATATGGCTAACCATTTGGTTAACTACTGTTGAACCAACTAAGTGTACACGTTTAGGTACGGTTACACAAACCTAAATGACGTATATTTCATTTGTGTATAACAAGCTAAGTTCGATCTAACGGTTGAAAGATATTAGCTTGAATCTAATCAGGTTTTCATCTAATGGTGAATATTGAATGCTTTGTTACCAAGGTAACTTAGATTGCAGTCCCTGATTTGAAGACTATATAAAGGAGAACTCTAGCAACTGGTAAAGTTAAACCCCATACCTCCTGTGTGATACTAGTTGTATAAGCTAGAGTCGATTCTCCTTTAACCTTAGGTTTCTACCGAGACCCTGTAGGTTAACGACTTGAAGACTTCATTGGGATTGTGAAGCCAGACCCAACTATTTTCTCTGTAGTTGCGTGATCTGATCTTGTTGTTTCTATCGTATTGAGTACAGTTGTAAAATTGGATCGAGATTAATTTCTCCGATAGGCAAGATAGAAAAGTAATCACAAACATCTTCGTCTCATCGTTTGTGATTCCACAATATCTTGTTTCGCTAGTCGATTAAGATTATTGTGAGGTGATTGATAATTCTAGGATGTTCTTCGGGAATATAAGTCCGGGTTATCGATTGGTTCCTGTTCACCTTGATTTATCAAAAGACTGAACAAAACTCGTAGGTATTTCTGTGGGAGACATATTTATCTATTCTTGTAGACTTTTCTGTGAGATACAGATTTGTTTATTAAAGTCTTCGACTTTGGGTCGTAGAAACTCTTAGTTGTGGTGAGATCAGCTAAGGGAATCAAGTACGTAGTATCCTGTTGGGATCAGATACGTAATGAGCGCAAATTTACCTTTGATCAGTATGAGATTGATTGGGGTTCAATTACAGTCCAGACCGAAGTTAGTTTGTAGTAGGCTAGTGTCTGTAGCGGCTTAATATAATGTGTGTTCAATCTGGACTAGATACCGGGGTTTTTCTGCATTTGCGGTTTCCACGTTAACAAAACTTCTGGTGTCTGTGTTATTTCTTTTCCGCATTATATTTTGTTATATAATTGAAATATAACAGGTTGTGCGTTGAATCAATCAATTGGGAAATCCGACCTTTGGTTGTTGATTGATACTTGAACATTGGTCTTTGGTACCGTTAAAGTTAATTTCTCTTATATTCAATTAGACTCGTAGATTTCTATTTGCTTGAGTAAGGATTGAATTGATAAATTGAGATATAACTCTTTGATATACTTTTTATTAAGATTGAGTCTGACTGTCTAGTTGATTCTCTTAAAAGTATATTGGAGTTAGTCCATACAGATTGCTAAGCGAATTATTGGGTGAAGTTGTTGTACCCCCACTTTTGCAATATTAATACCAAACAGCCTTCCAGATAATATGAACATGGTTAACAGTGTAAAGCATACTTAACTAGAGGCTTGAAATCAAGCGAGAAACAGAAACCAGCCTTGTCCAAAAAGTGTTAGAATATGGGTATTTGTATATGGGGGAAAATAATTTGTTGGTTTTTTAGGAAAGTGAAGAGACGACCGTTCGGACGAGACTCCTCAACCGAGAAAACTGCCTAACCTCACACAGATGCACTGCACAGGAGTGCTTTTGAGTTCGAGAGATCAATCTGTAGGACTCCGGCCTAAACCAAGTCAATGGTCGTTCCAGAGTCAATTCGGTCTCAAAGAGGGAGATGGGTTGATCTGTAGGAGGGAAGCTGAAAATTGTAGGATCAATGATGATTAAGGATTGTGGATGTGTTGAAGGTTTCTGCAAGTATATGAACTGTCGAGTTCTGTAAATAAGTTTTGATCAATAGAATTGTTTGTAGACGAATGTTATCCTCAGTCATCGATTCAGAACTTATTTATATTGTCAGAATAGTAAAACACATTGATCCCAGTAAGTGTGACGGGTTCTTGAGTGAAAGAGTGGGAAAGTGAGAGATCGTGGTAAAATCAGTTCCATGTCGCGTGGAAACTTGATTGATCGTCCATCCACTACTTTGCTAACTCCCTCAACCGCTTGCACAACTTACTCACGTTTCTCACCGTGGATGAACACACGTGTCGTAGGCCGCCATACCAAAACCCTAATTAATATCCCCAATGTGACGTGATTGATGTCTCACGAACGTGGAGTCTGTAAGGTACACGTGTATTTAATTAGTAAGTTGTTGACTTGATTAGACGGTGAGTCTAAGTTTTGTTGAATCGAGCATGATTGACGAATGCTTAGCGATTCATGGATTGAGCATATCTGTTGAGACGTATAGTTCTTGAATCAACATGATGATAGTTTGAGCAAATATTGCTCTATGATAATTCGTTGAATATTGATAGTTGAATCAATATTACCGCTCTGAGCAACGTTGCTCGCGTCTGAGTATATTATTGAATATTGACAGTTAAATCAATATTCCTCGTTTGAGCAAATATTGCTCGTCTGAGCGAATATTTCTCGTTTGATGAATTATTAGTAGCATGACCAAATAAAATATTAATTAAAATATTGGTAGCCGGACCGAATATTATATAATTAATTAATATGTTGATTGTTGGATCAACACAAAATTATTAGTGTTTAAACTTGCTAAAAATGATGATTTGCAGAGCATTCAGTTCAAAACCCTAATTTTGATCGATTGCTGATCAGTTGGTGATTTATTAGAAATCAATCACTGGAGGAGGGACCGGCTACATGGGATGATGGACGATCATGTAGTGCCCAAGTGCTCGTGTGAGCATGTACCAGAGTCCTTTGTTTACCAGTTGGTGAAAGGATGAATAAATGCTAGTTTAATCATTTATTAAAATAGTGCTCGTCTGAGCATAAGGTAATAAACATAATTATGGAGAAGTGAGGACCAACCAAGATGGCATGAGACCGTCCCTTGGTGGTCGTGGGACCAGTTGATGGTCGTCTGAGCAAATTCCAAGTTGGTTGGAAAGAGTTTGGACCCAATATGAGCAATTAAGCAAATTAGGTCAAAATTATAAAGATGTGTGGGACCGACTCCTTGCAAGCCTTAGGGCCTTCCTTGGTCGGTCAAGGAAGCATGCCCGTGTCTCCATAATTTTCGTGTCTCAGAGAGTTTTGGTGTTTTCTGGTGTGCGTTTGAGCAATATTTTGGATTTTCAGAAGAGTTTGATCTTTGACTGAAATTCTTGATTTTGCTCGAATGAGCAAGTAATAAAACTTTGCCCATTTGATCAATACTTTGAGAATATTAAAATAACAATCCTTTAATATTTTATATTTTTCGTGAGTAGCCTAGTCGGTCATGTGACCATTTGACTTTTTGGCTTTTTCACCGTTTGAGCAATATTCGAGAAAATATGGAAAAACCAGGGTTTTTGCTCAAACGGAGGAGTTTCATGAGATAAGGGAAATAATAATTATGAAAAACAAGGGATTGCAAGGTGTGGGACCGTCCATGGCTAGGTAGCCCGGTCCCGTGACACTTTCCCCTATTTTTATTATTTTTCATCTTTGAAGGAAAATATGGAGAAACCGTGAGTTTAGCTCAAACAAGGAAAGTTCCTCGAATGAAGGAGTCTTCACGAGATCATGAAAAATAAGAAAATAAGAAAAAATAAAGGAAGAGGCATGGGGGACCGGCCATGGCGGCATGACCGGCCGGCCGGTGGGCCCGGTCCCTAGGCGCCTCTTTTATATATATTTTTATTATTTTCTCTCTCCTATTTTGCGTGGGTTTCCTCGTTTGTCCATATTTTTGAATGCTCGTTCGTGCATTCGGGTGCTCGTTCGTTCATCATCGTTGAGTACACTGCACTGTTTTCTCGGGGCTTACTTGGTGATAGTCTAGACGCTCGATTGTTGAGTAATTATTACTAATTCATGAAATTTAGCGGAGAATGATTCATGAAACCGAGTAATAAAATGAATTGAGTATCTATTACTAATCCATGAAATCTAGTCGGAGAATTCAAGGAACGGAGGAACGAGATAAAATGGTTATCTATTACTAATCCATGAATCCAGACAGGGAATTCAGGGAACGGGGTAATGAGATATAATAGATTATTTTCTAGGAATTCAGTGGATGAATATCATGATAGAATTAATCTATTTGCAGAATCGAGATATGAGATAGTTGAAGCATCATATTCGTTCTGAGGGGTGCATGGTCAGGGAACAATGAGCGGCGTGACGTCCTGAAGGCGTTAAGCTCTCTAACAAACAATTATGTCTAGAGAACCGCCCAATCATCAAGATTCTATACACGGTCTCTCTACATAGTCAGGGAACAATGTGCAGCATGACATCCTGAAGGCATTCAGCTCTCTACAAACAATTATGTCTAGAGAAGAAACCGGACCAAGAATGGAAGAGATTGCTCCAATAATAGAAGAAACTGTTCCCACGATTGCTGAAGTTGCTCCAATGATAGAGACCCGCATGATTGTGCATAAATATTCTATTGTAGGGATTGTTTGTGTGCCTTCGTTTGGTGAGTTAATCCCGTATCATGAATTAGTTGGTGGATTTAGCATTCCTACTGTGTATGCCGGCATGTATGAGGAGCTATGGAAGAGGTATGGTCACATTGTTGTTAACAAATATTCCAAACGAAGTTACTTCTTGACAATGAAGGTGGGAACCATCTTGCGCGTCCTAAACGATATACGAACCAGAGATAGAAGTACCGTCACTCCAGATGTACTCTTTGATTTGGAGTACAACTTGAAGAATTATGAGGAACTGGGTTTCAATGTGGGATGGCTTCGTGAGAGAATTGAAGCCATCAAGGAAGCAATCGAGAAGAATGTACCTCTGACAAGTGATGCTGTGATGAAGAAGGAGGCTAAAGTTGCCCAGTTGATGGAAGAGTTGGAGCGGGAGAAAGCATCCTTGCGAGACCTGAAGATTGCAGAGGAGCAAAAATCTTTCTTTGCTGATTTCCTTTAGTTTCCTTTCCATAATCTCTTGAATCTTGAACTTTTGAGAGATGTGAGGTTTTACTTTGGTTTTGATTTTTGATTGGTTTTGGATAAGTGAGTGATTGAGGATTTTCTTTTGGATTTGATAGAGATTTTTCTTTGAATAAAAGAACTTTGATAAATTACTGAATTCAAATACTGGATGCAAGTATTGCAAACGTTTTGGAGGAATTGAAAATACAGGTGAAAGAAAATCCTAAAAACGAATTAGGTGTCTCGAGCGTTCGTTCGTCCATGCCTTGAATAGATAACACCTCAAAATATTGAATACCTCATGCGTTAAAAGTCTTGAGCCAATTCTCGTGAATCACTGGTACACTTGTCTTGCCTTTCATATTAGCCAATTTGTAGTATCCTCCAACTGTCGACTTAGCAATCATAAAAGGCCCTTCCCAGTTAGAGATCCTTGTGGGATGGAGATTACGTTTAGTTTCCTTGAGAACTAAATCCCCTTCATGAAATTCGTTAAGCTAGGTTGCTCGTGCCCTGAATATCCTCTGTTGGTTCGGAATTCCTCGTATAGTGGGATTCGATGTTTGTGGATCTTTCCAATCTTGCGGTACATGTGGACACTCGTTCAAGGGAAAATATCTAGGATATTGATTGTTATGCTCGGACATTATTCCAGCAATGACCGTATCAGTGAGATGCTGGATTCGGAGAGGCTCGGCGTCCAACCACTTGGTGAAATATTGCTGAGGCGAGACTAACCACTCATAACGTTTGGTGATAGCTAGGTTGTGAGTAAGATCAAGTCCCCGGACAAGAGTAGCTTATTTGAAAGTTGATAATATGGACGCATGAGGGGGAATAAGACTTGCCTGAGTACGGAACCTTTTGACGAATTCATGCGCGCCCTCTTCAGGTTTTTGTGTGAGTTCCATCAAGGCTTCAACTTTCCCCAGATGTTTGAATGGCGGAGCGTCTATATTTCTTCTGAATCAGAGCTTTCTTCAACAGAGAAATATGCAAATTAAGGTGTTGTAGTTCCCTTTCCAGCATGAATCCACGTCCGCCTGAGGATCATGTCATACCCTGGATCTTCCATGATTATATGAAATTTGGTTTCCGCCCAGGTTGAATCAACTTTCATCCTTAGAAAGATGTAACCATACGCATCTCTGGTATTCCTTCATGATCTATGACTGAGACAGGAGCATGAATGGCTTCTTTTCGCGTGATGCCTGCGGCTCTGAGAGTCTTCAAAGGAACAATGTTAATAGTTGTGCCAACATCGATAAGAACTCTTTTGAATTCATTTCCTTTGAGGTGTACTGTGGTGAGCAGTCCCCAGTCGTACATCTCTTTGTCAGTGGCTGGAGGTTCAGGGAGCGTTTCTGGAATGGATAATCGTTTCCCAGACACTATGTGGTTCAAAGCCGTGAACATTTCTCCCCTTTGAGATTTTTACAGATAAAGCAATTCGCAGATATGCTCGATCAATGATTTAACTGCTTCTTTGACTGGTTGTTCAGAGAGCGTAAAGGTTCTAATTGGGAGAGGATTCTTGTGTACTCCTTCAATCCCCAGTTCTCCTAAATCGGCCTTTTCTTTGAATATGCGTTTCAAAGTTCTATAATCACTTGTTGGATGACTGACATACCTATGAAATTGGCAGTAGCGGATTCTCCATTTCTTCCTCTGTCGTCTCTCTCCAGACGGGAGGTAGTATGATCGCACCGTCTTGAATCCAGACTTCAAATAACTCGATCACCTCTTCAATGGGAAAAGGAAAATCTGGTTCTTCCTGGTAATTCTGTTGACGCTGAGCCGGTGCTCATGTGTTTCGGGCCTGACTATCCTTCCTTTGTGTTTTTGTAGGATGGGACGTTGGAGCATTCTTATGCTGCTGTGCTTCGGTTTTCCTCCTGCTTCCTTCAGCAACATTCATGGAAGGTTGTAGATTGTACTGCTTGTTGATCATGCGCCTGACACTGCCTTGAGTTTCTCGTGGTTCCTCGACTTTTGCAGTTCTTGTTCTTTCCAGTAAGGCTGGAGCAGTAGTTGCTGATCGCTTGGCTGCTTCATGAAGTTCTGAGAAAGTCTGGAATCGCAGATTCTCCAGTAAAGCTCTATAAACTGGGATCATTCTTTTGATGCACAAGTCCACCAGTTGTTGTTCAGTGACATTAGGGTCATGACAATCCAAAGCTTGGACTCAGAACCTCTTCACATAGTCGTTCGGATGTTCATTTTTCTTCTGAGCCATTCTTCCTAAGTCAGAGAGAGTAATCTGCTCTGAGACGAAGAAGTACTTCCTGTAGAAGGCATTATCCATTTCTCCCCAACTAGCGATGCTCCTAGGTGCAATGTTATTGTACCATGTGTATGCTCGGCCTGTCGGAGATTTCGAGAATTCCTTCAGATGGACGACATGGTTGTGTTCGTGCTCACCTAGTGCCTCCAGGAATCGAGATACATGTTCTCGAGCATTTCCCGTTCCGTTGTACAGTGTAAACGTTGGAGAGGTGTAGCCCTTCGGGAGAGGAATTCTTTGCGCAGCAGCAGGATATGAAGGTTGATGACGGTGAACAGATGGCGTTTTGTATTTTCCTCGGTCCTCCATGAAGCGTTCCAGGTCCTCACGAATGATGAAGCCTACAGGTTCCTTCGTTGATGGGTTGTCTGCAGCCTTGTGGACTTCATCATCATCTACTATATGGATCGGAGTGACTTCAGGATCTGCAGCTGAAGACGTTTCTTTGGCTTTTCCCTTCTCCTGAGTTTTCTCTTACATCTTGTCAGTGAGAGTCTTGAGATAATTGCATAACTCCTTCTGAGTGTTAGCCATGTCAATCTGATTTTTGGAAAGAGTTTCTTGCACCTTCATGAGATCACCTATGGTAGGTGGATTTCTTCAGGAGACCTGTCGAATAGAGGATTGTCTCCGATGTTGGTTTGCGGAGGAGTGGTATCGCCAGTGCCGTTGTTGGAAACATGAGTAGTTTTTGGAGTACCGCCATTGTTGCTAGTGCTAGCGTTGTTTGGGTTAGGATTTGTGACTGAACCTGACCTAAGATCAACCATTTTGTGAGAATTTGAGATTGCAACCGAGAGAATAATCTCCCACTTTGGTCGCCAATCTGTAGATGGGGAAAAACGATTTGCTGGTTTTTTAGGAAAGTGAAGAGACGACCGTTCGGACGAGACTTTTCAACCGAGCAAACTGTTCGAGAGATAAATCTATAGGACTCCGACCTAAACCAAGTCAATGGCCGCTCCAGAGTCAATTCGTTCATAAAGAGGTAGATGGGTTGATCTATATGAGGGAAGCTGAGAATTGTGGGATTAATGATGATCAAGGATTTTGGATGTGTTGAAGGTTTCTGCAAGTATATGAACTGTCGAGTTCTGTAAATAAGTTTTGATCAATAGAATTGTTTGTAGACGAATGTTATCCTCAGTCATCGATTCAGAACTTATTTATATTGTCAGAATAGTAAAACACATTGATCCCAGTAAGTGTGACGGTTTCTTGAGTGAAAGAGTGGGAAAGTGGGAGATCGTGGTAAAATCAGTTCCATGTCGTGTGGGGACTTGATTGATCGTCCACCCACTACATTGCTAACTTCCTCAACCGCTTGCACAACTTACTCACATTTCTCATCGTCGATGAACACACGTGTCGTAGGCCGCCAGACCAAAACCCTAATTAATATCCCCAATGTTACGTGATTGATGTCTCACGAACGTGGAGTCTGCAAGGTACACGTGTATTTAATTAGTCAGTTGTTGACTTGATTAGACGGCGAGTCTAACTTTTGTTGAATCGAGAATGATTGACGAATGCTCAGCGATTCATGGATTGAGCATATCTGTTGAGACGTATAGTTCTTGAATCAACATGATGATAGTTTGACCAAATATTGCTCGTCTGAGAAACTATTGCTCTATGATAAATCGTTGAATATTGATAGTTGAATCAATATTACCACTCTAAGCAACGTTGCTTGTGTCTGAGTAAATTATTGAATATTGACAGTTAAATCAATATTCCTCGTTTGAACAAATATTGCTCGTCTGAGCGAATATTGCTCATTTAATGAATTATTGGTAGCATGGCCAAATAAAATATCAATTAAAATATTGGTAGCTTGACTAAATATTATATAATTAATTAAGATGTTGATTGTTGGATCAACACAAAATTATTAGTATTTAAACTTGCTCAAAATGATGATTTGTAGAGCATTCAGTTCAAACCCCTAATTTTGATCGATTACTGATCAGTTGGTGATTTATTGGAAATCAATCACTGAAGGAGGGACCGACTACATGGGATGATGGACGACCATGTAGTGCCCAAGTGCTCGTGTGAGCATGTACCAGAGTCCTTTGTTGACCAGTTGGTGAAAGGATGATTAAATGCTGGTTTAATCATTTATTAAAATAGTGCTCGTCTGAGCATTAGGTAATAAAAATAATTATGGAGAAGTGAGGACCGACCAAGAGGGCATGAGACCGGCCCTTGGTGTTCGTGGGACCAGTTGATGGTCGTTTGAGCAAATTCCAAGTTGGTTGGAAAGAGTTTGGACCCAATATGAGCAATTAAGCAAATTAGGTCAAAATTATAAAGATGTGTGGGACCGACTCCTTGCAAGCCTTAGGGCCGGCCTTGGTCGGTCAAGGACGCATGCCCGTGTCTCCATAATTTTCATGTCTCAGAGAGTTTTGTGTTTTCTGGTGTGCGTTTGAGCAATATTTTGGATTTTCAGAAGAGTTTGATCTTTGACTGAAATTCTTGATTTTGCTCGAATGAGCAAGTAATAAAACTTTGCCCATTTGATCAATACTTTGAGAATATTAAAATAAAAATATTTTAATATTTTATATTTTTCGTGAGTAGCCTATTCGGTCATGTGACCATTTTACTTTTTGGCTTTTTCACCGTTTGAGCAATATTCGAGAAAATATGGAAAAACCAGGGGGTTTTCTCAAATGGAGGAGTTTCATGAGATGAGGGAAATAATAATTATGAAAAACAAGGAATTGCAAGTTGTGGTACCGTCCATGGCTATGGCATGGCCGGCCGGCTAGGTAACCTGGTCCCGTGACACTTTCCCATATTTTTATTATTTTTCATCTTTGAAGGAAAATATGGAGAAACAGTGAGTTTTGCTCAAACAAGGAAAGTTCCTCGAATAAAGGAGTCTTCACGAGATCATGAAAAAAATAAAATAAGAAAAAATAAAGGACGAGGCATGGGGGACCGGCCACGGCGGCATGACCGGCCGGCCGGTGGACCCGGTCCCTAGGCGCCTCTTTTATATTTTTTATTATTATTTTCTCTCTCCTATTTTGCGTGGGTTTCCTCATTTGTCCATATTTTTGTATTCTCGTTCGTGCATTCGGGTGCTCGTTCGTGCATCATCGTTGAGTACACTGCACTGTTTTCTCGGGGCTTACTCGGTGATAGTCCAGACGCTCGATTGTTGAGTAATTATTACTAATTCATGAAATTCAGCGGAGAATGATTCATGAAACCGAGTAATAAAATGAATTGAGTATCTATTACAAATCCATGAAATCTAGTCGGAGTATTCAAGGAACGGAGGAACGAGATAAAATGGTTATCTATTACTAATCCATGAATACAACCGGGGAATTCAGGGAACGGAGTAATGAGATATAATAGATTATTTTTTAGGAATTCAGTGGATGAATATCATGATAGAATTAATCTATTTGCCGAATCGAGATATGAGATAGTTGAAGCATCATATTCGTTCTGAGGGGTGCATAGTCAGGGAACAACGAGCGGCGTGACGTCCTGACGGCGTTAAGCTTAATAACAAACAATTATGTCTAGAGAACCGCCCAATCATCAAGATTCTATACACGGTCTCTCTACATAGTCAGGGAACAACGTGCAGCGTGACATCCTTAAGGCGTTCAGCTCTCTAACAAATAATTATATCTAGAAAACCGCCCAATCATTAAGATTCTATGTAGAGGTGGGTCTCTCTATGTAGTCAGGGAACAACGAACGGCGTGACATCCTGAAAGCGTTCATCTCTCTAACAAACAATTTTATCTAGAGAACCGCCCAATCATTAAGATTCTACATAGAGGTGATGATGAAATGTGTGAAGCATCGACTGCTCGGCCGGGGAGGCCTTTTGAGAAACATATTCATCATAGCTCTCTGAGAGGAACGCTCACTCAGTCAGAGATCGTGAAACGTTTCATGGATCGTAAAATATGAATCGTCACATGCGTTCCTGAAGCCGGGTCATAAACATGCAGTATCATGATTTTACGATTTTGTCCTTTATCGAAAATCCACCATCAAAATTAAGTCCCCTGCTTAGTGAGGGACAGTCATGTTCCACATTAAGCATTAGATGGTGATTTTCCAATTGACGAGATAAGCAGCTAAACTCAGGTATTTTCAGAATCCCTGATTTGCTCCAATGATGTCATGTATGAGCAAGTGCCCAGGTAATTAAGGATTCTGGCAGTGTGATAGAGTGTCATCTCATGAGATAAAATGGTTATCTATTACTAATCTATGAATCCAGCCGGGAATTCAAGGAACGGAGTAATGAGATATAATAGATTATTTTCTATGAATTCAGTGGATGAATTTCAAGATAGAATTAATCTATTTGCAGAATCGAGATATGAGATAGTTGAAGCATCATATTCGTTCTGAGGGGTGCATAGTCAGGGAACAACGTGCGGCGTGACGTCCTGAAGGCGTTAAGCTCTCTTGCAAATAATTATGTCTAGAGAACCGCCCAATCATCAAGATTTTATACAAGGTATCTCTACATAGTCAGGGAACAACGTGCAGCGTGACGTCCTGAAGGCGTTCAGCTCTCTAACAAACAATTATGTCTAGAGAACCGCCCAATCATTAAGATTCTATGTAGAGGTGGGTCTCTCTATGTAGTCAGGGAACAACGAACGGCGTGACGTCCTGAAGGCGTTCAGCTCTCTAACAAACAATTATGTCTAGAGAACCACCCAATCATTAAGATTCTACATAGAGGTGATGATAAAATGTGTGAAGCATCGAACGCTCTGCCGGGGAGGCCTTTCGAGAAACATATTCATCATAGCTCTCTGAGAGGAACGCTCACTCAGTCAGAGATCATGAAACGGTTCAAGGATCATAAAATATGAATCGTCACATGCGTTCCTGAAGCCAGATCAGAAACATGCAGTATCATGATTTTACGATTTTGTCCTTTGTCGAAAATCCACCATCAACAGCATCTAACTCAAAACCAATTGGCAATGAGTGGAGTGGCCCTATAGATTATAAACCGCAGGATCTTAGATAACCCAGCGGAGTATATGTGTAGTCTAATGACTCGACACAAATAGCCTGCTCTGATACCATGTTAGAATATGGGCATCCAACTCAAAACCAATTGGCAATGACTGGAGTGGCCCTATAGATTATAAACAACAAGATCTAAGATAACCCAGACAATGTGGAACTAATAATATCTCAACAAAAAGATGGTGCAACTCTAGGTATGGACATCCCCGCAAAGTTCACATGGTAGTTAGGTCATATGTGTATACAGTCCAAACTCATATATGAGTTTCAAAAGAACCGTTTTTTGGGCACTACTCAATTTTGGAGGGGGACTACTATTTCTTTTTTGGGTAGATATTTGAAGTAATCTTAAGTCACCCCTTATCTAAGTATTTATGTTAATACCAAACTTACCCTTCTTAGTTAAATTAGTTAGGGTAATGATTAGTTAGTGTAAGGATTAGTTAAATAATTAAGTTAAATTAATTAGTTATTAGTGAGGTTAGATTAATTAGTCGCGTGTTTTTAGAATAATAATTTTTTAGAAGAAGAAGAGGGTTTTTTTTTTTTTTTTTTTTTTTTTAAGATGTTTTTTTTCGAAATGAGGGTTTTGGGTACTGAAGTATACTTAAAATTTAGTTAATGTTGCTTGAATTGGCCAAAACTTTCGAAAAAATGAAAATTTTATAAACTGATTTCGACCATGGAAATAAAGTTCGGCTACGACATCTGAAAAACATGTATCCGAATTCATCTGCAAGTGTAGTTCGGCTAATGTTTCTGAAAACACAGGTAGCCGAGCTCAGCTTTAATGGAGTTTTTTCTTTCAGAGAAAATTTCGGTTAGGAGAAAAAAATTGCGACGTAACCGAACTAAAAGTTCGGCTGGGAAAAAAAATCGACGTAACCGAACTCAATATATAGGTTTTCAGAGAAAAGTCCGATTAGGAGAAAAAAATTGTGACGTAACCGAACTAAAAGTTCGGCTAGGAAAAAAAAATTGCGAGGTAACCGAACTTTTCTATGAAATAAAAAACTCCATTAAAGCTGAGTTCGGCTAGTTCGACAAACTGTTTCACATAATTCCTAGCCGAACTTCTCTCTGCAATTTCCATTTTCAACTCATTTTGATGATTACTACTCATTTTTTCAACCAAAAACGAATCACAAGTAATGGGTTTGTGGAAGTTTCTTTGAATTGAGACGATGAAGCGGAAAGAAGAGAAGAAAATGAACCCTCTGATAGTAACGGATTTGTGAAAAATTAAAAGTAATTGTTATAATTTTGATTTTGATTTTGTTTTGTTAATGATTTAGATTAAGTTATATACATATATATATATATATGTGTGTGTATATAATTAGGTTCATGGTATATATATATATATATAATACTCCATTAAACCTAATTATATATGTATACAATTAGGTTATATACATATACATATATATACATGTATATTTATTAGATTAATTTTAATTTTAATTAGGTTAAGGGTAGGTTAGTCATTTCCACACTTTAGGACACCCCTACATCTGGAAGGGCATGTTGGAGATCAATAGTCCCACAATAGACTACTTCCTAACCATGACTCCTCAATATAAGCATGAGGGCGTCTCCACTCAATGCCAATTGGTTTTGAGTTGGAAACCCAAGTGCTAATACTGTTTACCTCACATGATAAGACATTCAAATATGATTTGCATAGTACAAAAGGATTTAAATCACCGATTGAATCACTCCCACAGAAAAAAGGATCTAAATCACCGCACTCTCATCAGCTGTAACAACCAGGAAGCATAAACGAAACTTGCACAGACCGATAAAGGAAGTGTTCTGAAATTGGAATCAGTTCAAATGTATCAACTGGGGGATCCACAACAGTCTAAAAAAAGGCATTGGTGCTACGTAAGGAGATTCCACACCTTATTAGTCTCCACCTAGCTAGAAACTCTGCTTATTCCATGTGAGACTAATAGGTTGTTTGGATACAGTCCCATAAGTAGCTTTTCTACTTCTGGAAGTCAATAAGTCAAAAGTACGGTTGGATGTGCAAAAAAAAACTACTTCTAGAAGTTACTTAAAAGCAGAAGAAGAAAAAAACTTCTGGGAGAAGAAAAAAAACTCAACTTCTCGCTTCTCGTTGATTTTGAGAATAAAATTTTCAGTTTTATTTTTCTTTCCCTTTATCGTCCATTATTAATCTCTCATCTCGAGATTCAGGCCAACGAATTTCTCCTTCTTTGATTTTGTATCTTATATTTATATACCATGATTAAGAGATTTTTATGTCTAAATCAACTGATATTTCATATTCATTCAAATCTAATTCATATTCATCTAGATCTGATTTTGAACTGTATATGTTTATCTTTCTCCTTTGAAGTTCTTATCGGATCATATCATCACTTTTGTTATTACTACGAAAATCTCAAATTGGGTCTGGTTAATGCAAAACGGTGAATGATTTTCCTTAAACAACATTGTTAGCATTGTTCATTCATAAAGGTTCAATTCATCTCTCCAGAAACCCAATCTTCGTGTGCTTCATTAATAAACCCAATCATTTTAATTTTTCATAATTAAAGGAGATCTATCAAAAGTTACGGATGAAGATCATGAAAATTTTAAACTTAAGTAACCAGAAAATGTTAGCCATTGAAAAATCTCGAAATTAGCCATTAAAGCTTACTGATCCTTTTTCTTATTGCCAAACTAACTTCTCTAAAAACAAATTTTTTTACTTTTATAAACACTTCTGAGAAGCACTTCCTGCTTCTGCTTCTGTATCCAAACATGTTATAATCTTAATGGCTTTCCCTACAAAAAAAAATGAAGAAGTGCAAAGGAAGGATATTTATGTTAAAAAGCTTCAATATAAGAAGAACGGCAACAACAACAAAAAATATTCATATCCAGGTGAAAAAGCGGGGGTCTAACAACCACATCCAATGTTTCGTTTAGGCAATCTATATGGACAAACTCTAATATAATTCTGAGAGCACTAACTAATAAAGCGAGCTCAATCAAGAAATATATCCAAGAGTTATATCTATGTTTCTTAATGTAATCAACAAATAAAATAGATAGAAATCCATGAGCCTGATTATTAAAAGAAACAACTTGAACGGTACCAAAGACCAATGTTCAAGTGTCAATCAATTTATATCAACAACCAAAGGTTGGATTATCTAATTGATTGAACTTACGCACAACCTATGATATTTCAATTATATAAACAAATATAATGCAGAAAAGAAATAATACAGACACAAGAAATTTTGTTAACGAGGAAACTGCAAATGCAGAAAACCCCCGGGACCTAGTCAAGATTTGAACACCACACTGTATTAAGCCGCTATAGACACTATCCTACTCCAAGTTAACTTCGGACTGGAATGTAGTTGAGCCCTAACCAATCTCACACTGATCAAGGTACAGTCGCGCTCCTTACGCCTCTGAAGCCCAGCAGGACTCTGCGCGCTTGATTCCCTTAGCTGATCTCACCCACAACTAAGAGTTGCTACGACCCAAAGTCGGAGACTTGATAAACCAATCTGTCTCACATATAAAAGTCTATCGAATAGATAAATCTGTCTCCCACAGAAATACCTATGAGTTTCGTTCCGTCTTTTGATAAATCAAGGTGAACAGGAACCAATTAATATACCAGACTTATATTCCCGAACAACAGCCTAGTAATATCAATTACCTCACAATAATCTTAATCGTATGGTAGCGAAACAAGATATTGTGGAATCACAAACGATGAGACGAAGATGTTCGTGACTACTTTTTATCTTGCCTATCAAAGATTGAATCTCGAGCAAATCTTAGAGAAGATAGTACTTAATCACGATAGAAAACAGCAAGATCAGAACACGCAACTACAGAGAAAATAGTTAGGTTTGGCTTCATAATCCCAATGAAGTCTTTAAGTTGTTAACCTACAGGGTTTTGGAGAAAACCTAAGGTTAATGGAGAATCGACTCTAGTCGCAACTAGTATCACACAAGAGGTGTGGGGATTAGGTTTCCCAGTTGCTAGAGTTCTCCCTTATATAGTCTTCAAATCAGGGTTTGCAATCAATGTTACCTTGGTAACAAAGCATTCAATATTCACCGTTAGATGAAAACCTGATTAGACTCAAGCTAATATCTTTCAACCGTTAGATCGAACTAAGCTTGTTACACACAAATGAAAAGTGACTTTATTTAGATATGAGTAACCGTACCTAAACGTGTACACCTTGTTGGCTCAAATAGTTAACCGAAGTTTGCCATATGAACACTTTCATATCAACCTTATTCATCTTAACCATAACTAGTTCAAATGACTCAGATGAAACTAGTTCTAGAGTTGATCAATTGTTTATATTCTCATAGAAGTATACAAGACACAATTGATGCAAAATCGATTTTGATTCACTCGAATCAATTCATGAACATTATAGCCACGGTTTGCAAAAGATTGCATTCCTTAATATATAAATGTATTAGTTCATGAACAAACCGATTTTAGAACATAACCTACTCAAGTATGCAAACGGGTACGCATACCTAAGTGGCCGGACTAAGTTTTGGTTCGCCAGTATGCAAATGGGTACGCATACCTTCCAAACTCAGTTGAATTTCCGGACATGAACTTTACACCAGTACGCATACGGGTATGCATACTAAGTTCCCGTACTTTCATTAAACCAACCAGTACGCATACGGGTATGCATACTATGGTTCCCGGACTTGGAAAAACTTGCAACAGTTAGCATACAAGTATGCATACTGTGTTATATTCAATCATGGTTATTTGTTCTAAACTCCCATTTCAATCATTGAAATATTCTCGGAAGACGACAATAGCTGTCTCCCACAAACTAGTAGTTCTTCGTCTTCAATCGATGAACGCAATGAAGTCTAATGCTCAACTACACTTTCTATCCTATTCCGAGACTTAGCTATAAGTAGACTATAAATCAAGACTTATAGTTTTGGCAACTAAACTTGACAACAAGCTTGAGATAGCAACGCTTGCGAGTTTGACCGAGCAGTGCTCTAACACTAGGATCATATGTAGTTCCACAACAACACAAAATTGCTTGAATTATAATGAATTTGTATTGCACAATGTTTTGCAAATCACAGTAATACTGGTCTTCTTCTTACTCCACCTTCTTTCATTAGAGATTATGGCATTAAACCATTTAGTATTTTAGCTAGGGTTTTCTCAACTTCTATTCTGAAACAATGGGAAGTTAGAGGGGCTTTGAATAGCTTCTGGGGGGGGTGCATCTAGGTTTTTAAATAAGGGAAGTAGATCTGAACTTCTTCATTATCAAATTTAGAACAAAAGATTATTTCATTTGTATTTCAACAAATGGTTCATGGTACTCATTTGGTAATGTTCTTGCTGCAACAACTGCCTATCAAGGAATGAGCATTTCAACTGACAAAGTTAAGGAAATCCCGATATGGGATACCATCTCAAATACTAAATATGAGCATAGGAAAAGTCATGAAATGTTAAGACTAATTTACAGTAAGATTGGAAAGGTTTCAAGAGTATGCAAAGGCAGTGAAACACCTGATAGCCAACTTCAGGTTTTAATTTGGGTAAACATATAAAAACCATTTATAAATCATATTTTAGTCAAAGTGGGAAGATTCCCTGTCACTTCTATCTTTTTCAAGTACTTAAATCTTCCTTCCAAGTTTTGTTCTCACTTCCCACGTCTTGGACACAAAGTA
Source organism: Papaver atlanticum (assembly GCA_023531105.1). NCBI lineage: Eukaryota > Viridiplantae > Streptophyta > Magnoliopsida > Ranunculales > Papaveraceae > Papaver > Papaver atlanticum. The sequence goes on from JAJJMB010002020.1 coordinate 1,792,782, forward strand.
GAAAATTGTGTTGTCCTTAAAGGTATCTATGACATCTCAGTTGACTCACCTTATCCAAGTGATGACATGAACTAGTTGAATGATGAGCTTGTTCAAATTTGGAATCCGAAAGATAATTTTGATTGCCATGGGAAGACAGTACCATTCGAAACTTATCTTTCTCAGCCTGGTGTACGTGAAACATTTACGGATAAGGTGTACGTGAAACATTTACCAGAAGAACCAGCCTTTCATGATAACCATCAATCCTATGAAGTTCTAGGACCCTTTGTTATTAAATAATATATGCCTCAGGCATCATCTACGGTTTTGGGAAAAAGGACTTTCCCATTCAACTTGCCGGAAAACTATATTCCTCTGCTGGAATCAGAGGAAGAATCGTTCCGATCTGCTAACTCGGAAACGTTCAGAGTAATCGCTGAGTCAAGATCTTATGAATCGGTGCTTCTGAACGGGTCTGGTCTTCTACAGGATATTGCTAATCCATCTCAAAAAATTAGGTTAGACTCTCATTCTCCTGTGAGAAGAAGACTTTCTTTTTCACCCTTTGAAAATGCTAGGGATTCATTTGAATCCCAAATTTCTCCTTTGCCCTTATCTCCTAAAAACTCAGTAACTGCTTCCTCTCCTAATCATGAGGAGCAAGTTTACATTGCATCCAATTTTTAAACTCCATTAACTCAGCCAAAATCATCTTTCAAAATTTTAGTTTCAGATTTTTTATCCTCTTCTACGTCGGAAAATCTATGATCAATTCCTTCGATAGATGGGGAATTTTTACAAATTGATCAATATGGGTCTAACATCATTGACAATAAATCTCATTCAAGTGCCTATCAACCAATTCCATTTCCAGGCTTAACCCCTTTGAAGCAACAGGAGGAGACACATGTATTTCTCATAAAAATCAAACCCTTACTTGCATACTATAATCTAATTTATGCATACTATAAATTGGCACTCTCAATTTCCTAATGCTTCCCTGAGACACCTTGTGTCCATAGGTTCAGACCATTGCCCTATTCTGCTTTATACTGATAACATAGAAACTAAATTAGAATGGGTCTTTAAGTTCTATGACACTTGGTTAAAGGAAAGCTCATGCATTCAAGTTATCAATGAAATATGGAAAGATCATGATGCAGAAGATATATCTCAAAGTTTTGTTACAAATTTGAATACCCTAGGAACTAGCTTCCTGGATCGGAAAAGAAACATCTTTGGGTTACCTTCAAAGGAAATCAAAAAACTTCTTAAAGATATTGAAAGACTAAAAGCAAGTAGATATACTGAGCACCAACAAAAAAAAAACTAAATGAAAAATTAATAGAATTAGAACTCCTATATGATACCCAAGAAGCCATAGCAAAGCAACAATCTAGGGATAACATTACTGAGCTAGGAGAGAGAAATACTAAATACTTTCATACAATTACTCTGAGAAGAAGAAAATGGAACAACATAGAGAGTATGCTAACCACTCAGAACGCAGTTACTAGAAATAGAACTAAGATCAGTACAATCCTTAGTAATTATTTTCAAACTCTTATTAAGGAAACATCCTCAGACCAGCATACAGATGAACAACTATTTAAAGATATACTACCAGTTCTCTGCCTTCAAGACAATTATGGTATATTGGTCCCCTCTACTAGGGAGGAAATATTTTTAGTTTTAAAGAACATGAAACCTAATAAATCTCCAAGACCTGATGGGATCCAAGTTAGTATTCTCTTGCACAATTGGGACACAAGTCACACTGACTGTCCAAAATTTCTTTTTAAATAAGAAAATGAATCCCGACTTAAATAGAACACATCTTTTCCTAATTCCTAAGGTAAAACAACCTAAAAAACCCAACCAATTTAGGCCAATAGGGCTTTGTAATATAGTTTATAAAGTAATTGCTAAGATTATATCCAATAGGATTAAACCTTTTTTGGACAAAATAATTTCTCCCTTTCAGTCAGCTTTTCTTTCTTCTAGACATATTTCTGATAATATTATAGTAGTTCACGAAATCATACACTCTTTCAAAAATAAGAAATCTAGAACCGGTGGTCTAGGTTTAAAAAATGACATGTCTAAGGCTTTTGATAAGGTCAACTGGAAATTTCTTCTTTCAGCCTTGAGTTCCTTTGGATTCAATAAAGATGTTTGTCTGCTTATAGAACAATGTGTTTCAACAACAACCATTTCTGTCTTTTTAAATGGCTCTCCTGGTGAGGCTTTTAACCGTTCTAGAGGCCTACGTCAAGGATATCCTCTCTCCCCATACTTATTCATTATATATATGGACTCCTTCTACATCAAGAGAATAAGAAGATCCTACATGGGGTTAAGATAACTCCTAAGAGTGAACCAATCTCACATCTTTTCTTTGCAGATGATTGTCTTCTCTTTGTGAAAGATGACCTTGTAGAATGTAGGAATCTACTTGACACTATAGTAGTTTTTAGTAAAGCCTCTGGTCAACTTATGAACTTTGAAAAGTCATGGGTTTTCTTTGGAAGAAAAGTAGCACCAAAACATCAAAGAATGATGTCTAAACTCCTGAAAATAAAACATATAAATCTTAAAGACCCATATCTAGGAGCTCCTCTATTTATGGATAGATCCAAAATAAAAACCTTTGCACCAATCTTAGAAAAGATGGAATCCAAATCCAAAGGATGGAAAGGATTAGTACTTTCTCAACCTATTAGATCTGTCTTATCTATTATTCCTACTTACCAGATGAGATGTTTTATACTACCCAAAAAGATAAATAATAAATTTAATGTCATATAGAGAGATTTTTGCTGGGGAAAAGAAACAGGAAGAAAAGGTTTCTACCCCAAGGCATGGACAAGTTTCTACAAACCTATTTAGAAAGGAGGACTAGGTTTCAAAGAGGCTCGTAAATTCAATCTTGCAATGCATGCTAAATTTGCATGGAGGTTAGTTAAGGAACCAGATGCTCTTTGGGTCAAAACTATGGGCTCCATATATTTTCAAACCATACAACCCCTTAGAGCTAAAGCCAAAACAAATAGTTCCTGGACATGGAACTGCATAAGTCAAGGATCAGAACTTATTCATAAATATAGTATTTGGGAAGTTGTAAATGGTCATGATATTAGTGTTTGGAATGACAAATGGATACCTGGATTAACTGAAACTCTAAAAAAAATTCGTACCTCACAAAATAGTCACATTATTTTAGTTTCTGGCCTAATTGATTCTGAAAGCAGTTCTTGGAATCTTGACATCATAAACTCAAATTTTCCTGATGATATTGCTTCTAAGATTAGGAACATTTATCTCTTTAAAGACAAAAAATCACATTATTAAGAAAGATCAACTAAGATAGACCTTAGCTAAGTCAGGAGACTATACAGTGAAATCCTTATATGACAAATTATATGAAACTGGTAATGATATAGTTAGTTTAGATTTGCCTTACTCTTTTTGGATAACGCTATATGGAAACTAGACATATCTCAGAGAATTAAACTATTTCTATGGAATGCCTTCAAAATTATTTATCTACTAACTCTAAACTATGTGGAAAGGTAAAAGATGTTGAACTTTATTATACCATGTGTGGAACTGCAATAGAAACTACTGAACACCTTGTATTACACTGTCCTTATGCTAAAGAAGTATGGAATTCAGATCCAAACCCCATCTCCCTTAACATAGATTGCTGTAGTACTTTCTTAGAGATATGTAAGGATTGGATCCATAACCCTAGAAAAAAGATTTCTTTAGAATTAATGCTTACTGAGATGTGGTTTATTAGGAAGAAAAGATGCAACAGAGTTTTTGAAAACAAATCAACACCATATAATACCTTGGCTATAGAAATACAAGGATATATTGCTTTCTGGTCAAAAAGGAGTCGTGCACATGAAAAAACCAAGAAACAACATAAGAAAATTCTAACACCAGTTTGGCAGGCACCTCTAAAGGACACTCTCAAAATTAATGTTGATGCTGCTTGAATATATGACACTTTACCTTCAACTTATGCTCTAATTCTGAGAGATGATACATGCAACTCAGGAGGAAGAAAAACAGGACTTTCAGCAACTCCAGACCCACAAGAAGCGGAGGCTTTAGGAGTGCTACAAGCAGCTATTTGGGCGCATGAGAAAGGTCTGGAAAATTTTAGCATTGAAGGAGACTGTGAAAGCCTTTTTAATTACTTTCAAGGAAAGATATTTGACATCTCTTGGCGCTCTAAAGCTAACTTAGATGAAACAGACAGACTAGTTCATTTATGCAACAACTTTTTGGGTTTTTATTTCGTTCCAAGACTAGGAAATATGGTGGAAGATACATTAACGAAATCTGTTAGGACTTTAAATTCAACTGTTTTGTGGGAAAACATACCTCCTTCTTGTATCCAACATCAACTATCAATAGATAAATCTAATATCAAACATTCCGCATGTGGATTGATATTAGATAGCTCTACTTGTTTTGTATCTCAGGCTCCCTTGGGGTCTTAGTTGATGTAATGAAATGCCGTATATACAAACAAACAAACAAAAAATTATTAAAAAGTAATTTTCCTGATATACTTTATAGTTAGGCCACTTCGGGGAATTGGTATCTCTCCTAATAAGATAACCATGATAAGAACAAGGCTTTGCAATATAGATTTTAGGTAAGCATGTGAACAAACTTGGGATTAGAAAGTTTTTGTAGCGCCCCCAAAGCTAGCAACTGACTAATCCAAGAGATTAACTAAAAACAGAGGCACTAAGAATCTAAATCATATACTTGAGCATTTAATTAAGAAATATGCTACAAAAACTAACCCAAAAACTAGTGCCGCTCTGAAATATATATATATATATATATAATAACTCCTCTCAAATGATACATATACAATAGTCATCTGGTTTGCAAATATAATATACAGCATAATAAACATAGCCAAAGTTAACCAACTAATGGACTCAACTCCTCGAAGCTTCCGCTGTGCAACTCTGATCTGACTCTGAAACTGAAAGTGGGAAAGAGTGAGAATATCATCCCTAAAAGGGGTGCCCAATAGAAATAACATTTAATCAAGTAATCACTGGAATAATGTGGAAAACAATACATGTTTTTCCCAAACATTAAAAGGAAACCAATTCACAGAGATAAACAATCATGTATATGGAACTAACTCCTTCGTCAAACAATGTATAATATTCAATGCCAAATTCAAGCACCTAGTAGGTAATATTGTGGTGTATCGCCCTAGCCATTGCATAAAAGCTCGAAATTAAGTAGGTCAAAATGAAGGAGCGTATCCTATATACCACAGATGGGAATTCTCATTTCCCAAGCATTCAAATGGAAATTCTTATTTCCCAAACATTCACAAAGACAAACAAAGCATTACAATTCCTTTCCAAGCAATGAAGAGATTAAAAGAACTAATAGTACTTTCGTAAATTAAAATAAAACAATGCATTGAATACACAATCAGACAATGCATGAATTTGTTAAACATAAATTTTTGTAAAAGAAAACAACAATAATCACAAAAGAGTTATATGTAAATTCCCACCTCTTTTGATGATAAGCCACGCCTACCTCCAGATCCACGATCCACTGGTTCATCCTTTGAATCGATCGTTGTTAATA
>JAJJMB010002020.1:1808406-1849016 GCA_023531105.1 Papaver atlanticum
GATCATATTCATCTACAACAATGAAAACAATGAAGTTAGCTAAATTTGTGATATACAACCCATTGCCAGAATAACTAATAAGACTTACGATTTTCAGTTTCCCAAGAAAATTGTCATCAGCAGTAATTTTGTTTTCCCCAAGCAACTCAAAGACCTCCTTTCTTGCTTTGTCTTGCCATTCTGTATGAATGGCTAAAAGTAGACATGTCCATGTAAGTAAACTAGTTGTTGTTTCATGGCCAGCAAAATAGAAAGTTTTGCATTCATCAACCATATCATCCACAGAAATCTTCTTGTTGTCGTCAGATTCATGGAAGGCTTTCACTAGCACTCCAAGATAATCATTCCCATATCCCCCTTCCAGTTCTCCCCTCTTCACTTTTTCTTCTCTTGTCTTTATTAATCCTATAATTGATTTTCTGATTTCTCTTTCAAGCCTATCTGATTCAGCGTCTTCTTCATTTGGCATAAGTTTTCTACAACAACAAAAGATTAGTCACATGCTACTATAAAGTAGACTGGTAAATTACATAACGCTAGAATCAGAGTAAATTTCCAATATAAATCATATGATGAATACATGCATTGTTCTAATGAGAATTTACAATTACATGTTGATCTACTATTTGAGAAATAAAACCGAATGCACTGGCGTAGTTGCTCTAATGACAATTTATATAAGAAAGACGAGGAGTAAAATCAACTCCGTACCTGATAACTGGAAGCCTTATCTTGAGAAAATTGGCAGATATAAGTGAGCCTAACTTGACCAACATCTCGAAAATGTTCTTTCCTTCAGCATAACTACTTCCGAAAGCAGTCCTTGATATTACTTCGGATGTCATGATTCTAAATTCGTTAAACACTTCTATCTCTTTCCCTTCATAATCTTTCCACTTCTCTACCATTATTTCAACAGACTCTATCATGGCTGGAACCATTCCCTATGATGTAAATAAATAAATTTTTCACATTAAATGAAAATTACTCTAGCTACCGAAATAGTGCGACGAGCTAATACACAAAAAATTAGTAAGAACTAGCACTGCCGTAATAACAAACAAATCAACGTTGTTTGAGCCTCAGATCATATGGGTACCTTTAAGCCATCGGCATGAAAAGCATGGTTAGCTAATTTACGTTGTCTAACCCATTTATTTCCTTCCGCTGCCACAAAGCCCGTCTCCTAATAACTTCTTCCGATATCCTTCTGCTTTCCATTTTGGGTATGCACCATCTTTATTGTTCAATATCTCTTTGACTAATTCGACCTCGGTTATAAACAATTGAGGTTTTGATCCAATCCAACAAAGAAAGTTCTTCCCTGCGAAAAAAGAAAAGAAAAAAGAAAGAGTAAGTTTATAGTTAGTGCCGGCATATAATTATATTCACCCACACACAATAATATGGGTACCGTAATCTTTGATGCACGAATGTTGGAAAGGTTGAATATACGGGAAGATTTGATGTGATAAGTCCGTCATTGGTTTGCTTCTAGTTCCATATAATTTTGTGTAGATTTCTTTGGTATTTCCATGGAGGAATTTGTAAGGAGGACCTTTGATTCCTTGTGAAGATAAGATTTTTGTTATTTGAATCGGGTTCCACCATACTTTGTGAATAAATTTGATGAGAATTAGTAAGAGATACAACCCAAAAACACCAACTGGAAAAGAAAATAGTACTAGCTGTGGGATTTCTACAACACCCATCTTCATTGTTTCTAATTATAACATAACGGTATGGAAGAGGAGTGCAGTTTTATACCTCTCTGGTTGTAGTCAACTTGTCGTACTCGTGCAGTACCATGTGGAGGATATAAACTTGAAATCTTATCGATAGTCTTCTAGAAGACAATCAAATAGGGGTGCGGCCAATAAGGCCCAAGATATAATTCACTGGATTAGTCATTTCCACAGAAATAAATCTGATACTCTGTGTTCTGGAAAAATAGCAACCATAAGAAAGTTCTATTGGTTCTAGAATGACAACGGGTCGAGTGCCCTGCTTTTGAATTGTGTTCTTGTTTTATGCAGTATCTCATTAAATCTTGAGATGCAAATTTTGCTCTATATTCCAGTTCGGAAATGCTATTCTAAGTCCTGCTTTCCGCCCCACTCTCCGCCCAATCCGACGTGTCTATCTTAGCTGTACAAGATTTCCAAGAAATCATGTCCCACGTAATCTGGGAATCACGTGATTCTCTCTTTTTTATTCTTAGTCTTAAGTTTTCTTCGTCCTCCTTTTTCTTTCTGAAAATACACCTCTACAATTCTTTGTTGCTATCTTGACACCGTTTATCAAATAAGATTATCAGATCTGAACAAATAGAGTGTAGAGACCCCAAAAGTGAACCAATAACCCCATGAACCACCAACTATAGATAGAGAATGTCTCATGATCATGATTAAACAGTATCTCTCTAGATGCCTTCCTCATTTTAATTTTTGTTTGTTCATAAAAAAAAGAAATGTGAGAACTAGTCTTTGATAAAATTGGAACGGATAGTTGGATTTAAAAACTCACCATAACTATGTAAGTAATCATCGTTTAATGTTTATCAGCTCCAAAAGAAATTACCAAACCACATGAACTCAAAATCTCAAACTGATTTTACCATGAAATGTTCAACAACGCATCTTTTATTTCATTTTTTCTAACAGACCCATATTTCAAATCTCTGTTTAAACCTTAAAATCAGTGACTAAAAACCTTATATTTAACCAATTTATTTTTCTATCATGGAAATTTAATGGAGGGATAATAACTTCTTGATTTGACTCTAATTAAAATCTTAAGAATTCAATATTTCTTATGGTGTATACACACAGAAACAAATTGATTTCCAAAAACAGTGAACTAAAAGTGTTATGGAATCTTGCGTAATTATGAGCTTTACTTGGTGTTTTCAGTTCCATCAATTTGGTCTTTTCATTAATTTCAACTTGGATTGTAAGAGAAAGATAAGATCTAATGATTTTTCAATATGGGATTGGGGAAGATCTGATTTCAGGGAGGAAAGAAGATCGAGAGAGTTGTCGATAATGGTTAACGGAGCAGGAGAACATGTGGAAGAAAGAGAAAATACAACTCACATGAATTTTGCCGCCTCTGAAAACCACATCGGATTGGGCGTAGAATGGGGCGTGGAGAAGGACTGAGAATAGCATTTCCGATTCCAGTTTTCTGTGTGTGATTATTTTATTGGTTGAAGTTACACTTACTATGTATTTCGTGACAAAATGTACGTTTTCTGTTGATGCATGGTTTTCTGCAATACAGAGCAATTCACGTACCGTTTTAAACAACCATGTGCTCCGATTTTATAGGTCAATCAATTATCGACAAGTTTTATGTCTTCGAGTCTCCAGACTCCTTCCAAAGACGTCATTGTTTACGTTGGCAGTATGAACTTATATGCTTTGTGGATCCCAGTAGGTCCATTTTCCTTTAAGCATATATCCTAGTAATCAACCTGCTTTTAAGACTACAGCAAAGTGAACAGCTGAACTGATTGCGTTTCCACTTCGAAACTTGGTGCATCTCGCATTTTAACAGATTTTAAATCCGAAATCCATGTACTCGCAGAGGATTAAGGTAATCTTGCCTTAAGAACATCTCCAATGGAGTCCGGCTCCTAGTTAATATTTGGGCGAGCAGCAAAATTTTGGATCAGCAAAAATTTACGCATTAGTTGGCTAGGTAAACTGTAAGGCTTATTTTGATAGGATTTAATTCTATGGAATTAGCCATCTTTCTATGGAAATAGCGTGTTTTCCGTCGTTTGATTGAATATTTATTTCCATTGAATTGCAAAGAAAAGCATGGCCTAAAGTATGTTTTAAACTCGATTCCGTGAAATTCCATGGAAAGTCTTTCCTTACCTTCCCCAGGAAACTGATTCCATGGAAACACTTTCCATGGAATTGTTTCCTTTATCTGTTATCAAACACAACCTAAATTAATTTAACATTTCGGTCAATTATGTGCGATTCGAAGAAAAAAGATACGTAAAGTGTGTAAATTCGTGTTTACTGGTTTTAGAAAAAATTCGGAATATAAAATGCGTAAATGTGTGTTTAATGCCAAAAACTATCGACGGAATCGCATGTAGGTTGGTTTTTATTTTCGAAATTGGCACTGAACCGGCCTGATTACGGTTTGGTTTTCGACCGGTCCCGAATCAGCCCGGTTAGTGACAGTTTTCTCAGTGGTTTTTATTAATGGTATTTTGTAACTAAAAACACGGTTAATGGGCCGGTTCAACCGGCCTGTACATACAAAAAATTAATGGGCCGTGTAATGGTATTTTGTAATATTTTTTGTTAGATTTTTCCATGCAATTTTATGTTCTTTGTACTTGTCATATACACCCATGTACAAATAGTTTAAACACTGAAATAGAGAGCCACCAACTTTTACCTTCGACAACCTGTATAGATAAACCCAAACAATTGCAAGTAGGTCTTGAAGCAAAGACCCTTTGAACAATATGTATGCAGAATTTTTCTCTTTTCTCTTCCACAACCAATATGTACAGACTAAAGGTTCGTGTACTTGATTGTGTAGAAGAGTTCTTGGAAGATCTCAAAAATCAATATCCAAGATCAATCTGGACGTATCCGAATTAAGAGGATTCGAATTCTAACAAGTACGAAACTTGCAATCTATTTTTCAAGATACGAATTCAACAAGAACGAGTCATGTTTTTCTATCTCAATTAATAAGGACTTAAACTATCTAAATTGATTACGTACTAGTTGTGCATTTCTATGATAAAGATAAAACAATACAATGCGAAAAAGAAAAACCACAAGACACCAGAAGTTTTGTTAACGAGGAAAACTGCACCTGAAGAAAAATCCCGGGACTTCGTCCGTTTTTGAACACCATATTGTATTAAACCGGTACACACACTAACCAACCATGAGATTTCGGACTTGAATGTAGTTAAGACTGAATTGACTCTCCAAGCAGTTTAGCTGTAGTCGTACTATTTACGCTTCTTGAAACTCGCAAGATTCCACGTACTTGATTCCCTTAGCTGACGTCCTTTATAGCCTAAGAGTTGCTTCAACTTTACCGAAGAATTTTGATACCAATCTGCCTATAACAGACAAACCTAATTAATTTTCCTTTTCATTTTGTAATCTAGGTTTGGAAATCTGTTTGCAGTAGATAAAGTTCATCAAAACTCACTAATTCGAGAATTTAAACTCAGTTAGATGAGAAACCTGGATTCCTAACCACCTCTCAAGAACATTCTGTTAAAGCATAGCTCGGTTGAACCCACCAAGCATTGGTATGTCAAGTTTGGTTGTCATATTTTAGTATCAAAACTCATCTAGAGGCGCTTGATTATTTACTAGAGTCAACTTCGTTTAGGTTAGACTAGAAAGTCTAGGAATGTTGAGACGTACAAGTATTACTCTGAAGACCTGAAGAATGTGAAGAAGTACCGACAACAGCGAAGACACCATCCTTCCTCTCAAGGTTAGTAATATTTACTTAATCTTGTTTCCATTCCTAACGTATCTTTCAAGTCGCTTTATATTGAAAACATAACATGCGAAGCTGTATATATAATACTCTAGTGATTCGAATTGGTAATAGAATTATGATCAAAGTATCAAGGAATTATATTACGAAGTATAACGCTTATATTTTGAACTTCATAAATACGACATCAACATATTTTATGTATTTAGTTAGTTGATTATGTGTAAGAATATAGGTGTGATTTCATCCCAGGAAACTATGTATTATTACATTGGTTTAAGGAAGTTGATGTATGAACTTATTTCATAATCGGAAGGGAAATCATAAGTATGTTGGTCCGGTTTTATATTGAATATCATTTGGATGACCAATACAAGATGACAAGGAAGAACCTATCTTGACTTATATTGAGATTCAAGGTATAACCGGTCATAGCCTATAATGTGTAGCAAGGTGTAACCGGTCACAAGATGATTTGGAAGGCAAGGTATAATCGGTCACAAGTTACATTGGGAAATAAAATGTAACCGGTCACAAGCTACATTGGGAAGCAAGGTGTAACCGATCACAAGCTACTTTGGGAAGTAACATGTAACCGACCACAAGCTACATTGGGAAGCATGGTGTAACCGGTCACAACCTATCTTGGGGAGCACGATATAACTGGTTACAACTAATATTGTGAGTTATGGTATAACCGGTTCCAAGAGAAAAACCAAGCTTCCAAAGTTCACACATTTCTTCATGTTGTGTGTGAATGAGGAATTAGGGTTTGCTAAGATGAGAATCTTCTAGATGTCGACATTTTTTGAACATGTGCATAACTCTTATCATTTATTTTTCAAAGATATTCCTTGATGCTCAAGGTGATCCCATACCGAAATATTGAAAATCATTTAATTATGATTTTCAAATATATATATTTTAATTACCAGCAATTAAAGCATATACTCTAGAAAATGAACAATGAATCTGTTTGGTAACAACTCTATTGATTCTTTTCAAGATAAAGATATCTCAAGTCATACGCAAAGGCTCTTCCGTTTAATCTAATAAACTCCTTTGCCTGGTTAGATCAATCTAACTTCAACTATCTAAATAGTCAAGTCTAGATTCGTAATCAATTAATATAGATCTCAAAAAGAAACTATAAAGCGATGCCGATCTCACGCAACTAATCAATCGAATAAATCCGATTCTAGTTGGATCTCAGCCGATCAAGGTTTGTGCACACAATAAGATACAAAAACCAATAAGAAATCTTCTTTGTATTCAAATCTTCTTTAATCTTCAAATAACTTGCAAAACACCACTTGACTCTCTTGTGATCATTCACACAAAGAACGGAGTCTGTTAACAATGGATTATCACAAGATGTCTTTAGATTTAACAATAGTTCTAAAGATCTCGTCGATACTTCGATCTAGTTTGAGTGAATCTTATATCAGAAGAGAAGATTCTCAAGAATAAACAAACTAGGTGCAATCAAAGTTTCAATAATCATTAGTCAATCAAATCAATCGAAAACTAATAACACTGCAATTATCTAGTTTCCCACCAACGGTACTCGTAGAGCTTCTTGATCCCCACAGAAGTCTTTAAACGAGCGGTCGTAAGAGATTTCACCTAATTATGATACTTTCCTCTACGATTAGACGGCTCCACCATAAACAACAAGAAATGAAGTTTGCCTGGCTCTTAGGATAGTTTGCTAGCAATGAAAACTTAGGTATTTATAGACCAAGGATGTTTGGACAGCAAGAAATTTCCAAAACCAAAAATATTCTCAAGATATGCAATGAATGACAAAATTCGGTTTTACTAATTCCAATAAATATTTGTCCAATATTTCCGAAATCTCTCAATAGAAAATCTCCAATTAGTAAATGCACATTACTAATTTTTATTCTCTAGAGATATGCATTTAATTGCTGGTAACTAAAGCATATAAAACCAAAAACCTTAATTAAAAGATTCTTAATTTATTTTGGCACAGGATCACCTTGAGTACTAAGGAATATCTTTGAACAATAAATGATAAGAGTTAATGTACGTATTCAAAGTATGTTGACATCTTTTCACTGTAAATCCTTATTTCATATTTACGTGGATTTAAATTATTGGAATCGGTTATACCACACTTCCAAACAAGTTTAGAATTGGTTGACCTGTATTCCAAGACTACTTATGTGATTGATCAAATACCAAATCACATAAATGGGTTAAACCGCTTCTACCAATCACTAGGATCGGTTACACCTTATTATGGAAATACTTGTGATCGGTCACACCAGTCACTAGGATCGGTTACACTAGTTATAAGGATCGGTTCCATATTCCCATGGTATTGCTTGTGATCGATCACACCAGTTACCAGGGACGGTTACACCAGTTACCAGGACCGGTTACCAATTACGAGGATCGCTTACACAACATTTGTGATCGGTCACACCAATTACTAGGATCGGTTACACCAATTACAAGGATCGATCATACCATCACATGGTGATTACTTAGGATCGGTTACACCAATTAATAAAAACCAGTCATACCAAATCATAAGTCAGGCATTGTAATTAGTTATACCAAGATACATAACCAAGGTTAAGATCGTTTCTACCATCTCATACATATTGGTCATCCAAACATTTGCAATGAATATCCGGACCAATAAGCCTAATGATTTCCCTTTCGATTCACGAAACAAGTTCATGAATGTACTTCCTTTAAACGAATGTAAAACATTGCTTCCTAGGATGAAATCTTAACCATAACCCATTTACATAATCATAACAGTATATACAAGATTAGGTCGATGTCATATCTACGAAGTTCAAAAGATAAGCATTATAATTCCCTAATACTATGATCATACAAATATGACCATGTCACATCACTAGAGTATTATACAATATGTACAGTATATACAGCTTCGCAGTTATGTTTTCAATATAGCACGACTTGAAAGATACGTTAGGAATTAAACGGTTCAAGTCAATATTACTAACCTCAAGTGGAAGGATGATGTCGTCACTGTAGTTCGCTACTTCTTCACATTCTTCAGGTCTTCGGAGTAATACTTGTATGTCTCAACATTCCGAGACTTTCTATTCTAACCTAAACGAAGTTGACTCTAGTATTTAATCAAGCGACTTTAGATGAGTTTTGACACACTAAAATATGACAACCAAACTTGAGATACCAACGCTTGGTGAGTTCAACCGATCTATGCTCTAACAATACCATAGTTGTCATAATGTCTCGACTTTGTCCATAGACGATCACGCCTGGTATCGAACTTATAGGGTTATATTTAAAAGATTGTGGGGTATTTGGGTACCCTCGTCTTTTCAATTGGTATCGGAGTAGGAAAACACGAAAAGATCTAGCAATTTATGTTTGATGGGATCCAACCTATAATATTTGAATCAAATGTTTGATTCAGTTAACGTATCACAAGTTGGTGATATACTGTACTCACAGTATACTCTACAGAAAGTCGATTTGTATTCAAATCCTGGTAAACAGCTCAACAATGTTAGTTTATTTGATGAACAAAACTCAGGGAATATTAACCATGATGTAACTAAGAAAACAAATACATGTGATGCACGATTCAGATGACAGTGATGAGATTAAATTTTTCGTAAAGCTTGCTGAAAAATATAATCTAAGAGAGAATGTCTATTATCCATATGTCAAGAAGTTTATCAAAGATACTTTGATAAAACCCAGATCTCATGAAAAACCTGTAGTTCAAGAAACTTTTGAAATTCATGAATCTTCTGATAGGATGACAATCTCAACAAGCCAAGTTCAAGATGAGAGTACACACTTGTCACTTCTTGAGACTGAATCTGAGAATTCTGACAACTGTTCAAATGTCAGAAAAGATTTATTAGTTAAGAAAAGAATGTGTGATCCCTGTACTTAGGATCTCGTAACTAATAGACAACATCCTGATTCAAACATCCTAGTCATCTGCAAGAATCAGAAGAGTTGTGTTTCAAAATATAACCCATTAACTGATACCCATTTAATTAAAATTATTTTTAACAGTGACAAGGATTATTTATATGAAAGAGACAAAGATCAGCATAAATGCATGCAAACTAATGATTTCAGACCATTTAGCTTTGTTATTGATCATTTATCTAATTCAAGATCAATAAAACAATCTCATGAAAGGATGTCATCATGTTCCAAGAAAAAGTAGGGTCAACCAAAGAGTTCTACTCAATCTATGACTCAAAAGGTTTCAAATCATACTTACAATTCTATTCCTTTCCAAATAGAATTATCTGTTAAATCAGATTTATCAAGTTGTGATCTACAAGTTTATGAAACCTATTTTAGGAATCGCTCCGGAAAAAGGAATGTCCAAAAACATTAAGCATATCTTGTGAAAGCTATTGATTACTTTGATAGATCATGTTCCATTTGCAATATTGAGCTATTGAAAGCTCAATTCAACAACTAGGCTTGTTGATTGGAACTTCCTCATAATTGTGCTCAATCTTGGATAAATGGGGAAGTTCTCAAAGAGCACAAGGGAACATATGATATTTGCGCACTTGATCTATCTGTATATCATGAATAGTCTGAGTATTTTCTAAAAATGGAATCATGTTCACTATTTGGAGTAATTCTCTGATATTTTAGGTATATACCAAGAAAGTTCATGATAAATTTGTACAAGATATCTTCGGACTCTCTTGATGTCAATGTTTTGGAAAAATCTTCATTGATTTTATTTCCGAATTTGAACATATTCTCACCCGTTTTTAATATCAAATAAAATACCTATTCTGGTTCTTCGATAAACTTGGAAACCAAGTTTTATTTTATGTATAAGACATCTTGAACAACCATTTCTTTCATCGCAATAAGTTTACAATTCAAGATGGGTAAAACAATATTGATATCAACTTTCAATTACAGAAGCTTGAAACTTATCTCCGAACTGAGATTAAGTGTTATTTTTCAAGAGAACATAAGAGAAATCAACTTTCTCTTGAGCTCATGTTTATGCTAATGCGAGATTTTGAAATTGCGTGTGAACAATTAGAAGCTTCTGTAAAGAATGAGAAATGGCTTGAGTCAAAACTTCTGAAGATGATTGTGGATCTAAATCTTTTGAAGAGGCGATTCAATCAGTTGAAAGAAAATAGGAAACTCAAGAGTTTGAACACTGAAGAAACCTCAGTGAACAATCAGAGCACCTCTAGGGATTAAGTCATATGATGTAATACTTAATCCAAGGAATAGACTAATCAAATTATTGATGTATTTCAATATTTTGTATAAGGTCTATTCGAATAAATTATCAATTATTATGAATGAATAAATTTATTTTATATAATCTTTGTTTCATTATTTGATAGTTCCGATCGCATAAGCTTGTTTTAAATGGTTATATTTCTATGCTATTGCTTTCGGTTTATGAGATGTTAGTCTCGGTTTTTATTAACCTAATTATTCGATCTCTTATTATGATATCCCTTATGGTTTGTGTGGATTTTTGATTTATAGGGATTAAGTTCTAGCCTTTTTAGGTAGGATTTATCAAAGGATCATAAGGTAATACGATTAAAACTCATGTGTGAAAAGTCACAATATTGTTGATATCAATTTATGTTTACATAAGTTCTGTTTAGCATAACATATGATTTTTGGGTTTAAACTTTTTCTATTGGCACACATTAGTTAAAACCAATTCAACTTTTCTCTGGTAAAGGTTGCTCTTGTTGTTGTTCTTTTGTTTTTGCGAGAGGATGACAACAAACAGGGGGAGAGTTCTTATTGAACTTGTGCTTAAATGATATATCTTTATGGGGAGAAGTGGCCGTGGAAATCAAGGTAACGATTTTTATTGTTAGTTAATCGTTTCTCCTGTTTAAGAAAAGCTTGATTTTATCGCATATATTTTTCTTTTGCTTAACAAAATTCGGTATAATTGATATTTTCCATTATGTTGTATGGATTGAGTATTGTGATTCAATTGTTTCCGGTTAAGAAAAACTATGTCAATTCTATTGACTTATTGATTTGGTATCTAATTTATTGTTTGGTATCAATTGTTTTTGCTTAACGAAATTCGGTGCAATTGCTGCGTTTCTATTGATTTATATTTGTTTCAAATTGCTTCTAGTTAAGAGAAACTATGACAAGTCAATGATTTGATTTGCATCTATTGTTTTTGCTTAACCAAAAATTACGAGATCATTTGTTTAGTCCATTTGATTCCGGATAAGAGAAACTAAGTTAATTCTGATCTTAGTTAGACTTAAATGTAGGATTCGGTTATTCAAGTCTAATCGAAATCCTTGACAAGAAAAACTAGTTAGCTAACCTAGTGTTTTTATTTTCTAAAAGGGAGGTCTAAGTTATTCTTTGGAATAATTAGAGCCTTGTGTCTTATCGAAATAAGCAATTGTACATACACAATCGGTTCAGTTAAAAACTAAGTTATCTTAGTTGTTTTATCGGACTAAGGGAAAATCTCTTCGGGCAATTGTTTCCTTGATAACATACTCAAACAAGATTACCTTTGTAGTTTCGGTTTTAGTATTGGTTATCTAAAATGGTATGTGAAGCCTTTGTGCTTAACTCTTATAGGTTATACAAGTCTTATGGATTTGTAAGATCCTTTCGGTTTGCTCTTTTGTTTTTTCGTCTCTTTGTATATGTGCTTAAACGTTATATCTAACAAAAAAGTAAAGCATAGACTAAGGGGTAGAAACATATCATCTTGATGTGTAGTATTTCATACTACAAATGGGGAATAACAAAGATGTTCGGATTGAATATTTACCTAGCTTGATTTTAGGGGAGTAAAGCTTTTGTTATTCAAATGTCAACATTGGCATTTATTTTTTTAATATATGCAGGATATTGTGCTGTTGAAAATTGGAATCAAGCGTACGAAGAATGAGTTATTTTGTAATTTGTTTATCTCCATATGTAATAGAGTTTTATCACTAAAATTGACAAAGGGGGAGATTGTTAGAGCATATCTCGGTTGAACCCACCAAGTGTTGGTACGTCATGCTTGGTTGTCATATTTTAGTATCAAAACTCATCTAGAGTCGCTCGATTATTTACTCGTTTAGGTTAGACTAGAAAGTCTAAGAATGTTGAGACATACAAGTATTACTCTGAAGACTTGAAGAATGTGAAGAAGTAAAAACGGCAACAAAGACATCATCCTTCTTCTTGAGGTTAATAATATTGACTTGATATTGTTTCCATTCCTAACGTATCTTGCAAGTCGCTTTATATTGAAAAAATAACATGCGAAGATGTATATATAATACTCTAGTGATTAGACTTGGTCATAGCATTATGATCAAAGTATCAAGGAATTATATTACAAAGTATAACGCTTATCTTTTGAACTTCGTAAATACGACATCAACAAAATCTATGTATTTAGTTACTTGATTATGTGTAAGAATATAAGTGTAATTTCATCCTAGGAAACTATGTATTATTACATTGGTTTAAGGAAGTAGATGTACGAACTTGTTTCATAATCGAAAGGGAAATCATAAGTATGTTGGTCCGGTTCTTTATTGAATATCATTTGGATGACCAATACAAGATGACAAGGTATAGAACCTATCTTGACTTATGTTGAGATTCAAGGTATAACCGGCCATAACCTATAATGTGTAACAAGGTGTAACCAGTCACAAGTTGATTTGGAAAGCAAGGTGTAATCCGTCACAAGCTACATTGGGAAGTAAGGTGTTCACAAGCTACATTGGGAAGCAAGGTGTAACCGATCATAATCTACTTAGGGAAGTAAGGTGTAACCGATCACAAGCTACATTGGGAAGCATGGTGTAACCGGTCACGGCCTATCTTGCGGAACATGGTATAAACGGTCACAACTAATATTGCGAGTTATGGTATAACCGGTCCCAAGAGCGAAACCGAGTTTCCAAAGTTCACACATTTCTTCATGTTGTGTGTGAATTAGGAATTAGGTTTTCTAAGATGAGAAACTTCTAGATGTCGACATTTTTTGAACATGTGCATAACTCTTATCATTTATTGTTCAAAGGTATTCCTTGATGCTCAAGGTGATCTCATACCGAAATATTGAAAATTATTTAATTATGATTTTCAAATAAATATGTTTTAATTACCATCAATTAAACCATATACTCTAGAAAAGGATTATTAGTAGATGTGCAATACTAATAATAGAAATTTTCTAAGAGAGATTTCGAAAATATTGGTTAACATTTATTGGAAATAGGAAAACCGAAATTAAGTACTTTAATGCATATCTTGCAAAATAAATTGGTTTTGGAATTTCCTTGTTGTTCAAACAACCTTGGTTTATAAATACTCGAGTTTGCATTTCTTGCAGACTATCCTAAGATCTAGGCAAACTTCAT
The DNA here is from genome assembly GCA_023531105.1 of Papaver atlanticum. Classification (NCBI taxonomy): domain Eukaryota; kingdom Viridiplantae; phylum Streptophyta; class Magnoliopsida; order Ranunculales; family Papaveraceae; genus Papaver; species Papaver atlanticum. The sequence continues at coordinate 1,822,314 of JAJJMB010002020.1, forward strand.
TCGTGTTGTTTCTAGTGGAGTCGTATATTTGGAGAGGAAAGTACCCTAATTAGGAGAAATCTCTTATGATCGCTCGGTTAAATACTTCCGTGGGATCAAGAAGCTCTGCGAGTACCATTGGTGGGAAACTAGACAATTTCATTGTTATTTTAGTTTTCGATTATTGATTTGATTGACTAATGGTTGTTGAAACTTTGATTGCACCTAGTTTGATTATTCTTGAGAGCCTTCTCTTCTGACATAAGGGTCACTCAAACTAGATTAAAGTATCGACGGGATCTTTAGAACCATTTGTGGATCTAAAGACATCTTGTGATAATACATTGTTAACATACTCCGTTCTGTGTGTGATTGATCACAAAAGGATTCAAGTTTGTGTTGTGCAGGTTATTGAGAAGGCAATTGAAGATTTGAAAACAAAGAAGATTTTCTTGTTAGTTTTCGTATCTTGTGAATTTGTGCACACATATTGATCGGCTGGGATCTGACTTAGATTAGATTTATCTAATGAGAAAGTCGTATTGATCGGCAACTATCATTTGGTGGTATTTTTCAATATCCGAATATGATAGTTGTGAATCTGAATCTAAGTTACTGATTTAGATTGATCTTACCCGACAAAGGAGTTTATTAGGTTAAACAGAAGAGCCTTTGTCGACTACTTAACATATCTTTTATAGAAAAGATAATTGAAGTGGTTACCAAATAGATTCGTTCCTTTACTGTTTGGAATAAGATCTAAAGGAGTTGAGTACATAAAGACTTTACTGGGTAAAGCAACTTGAGATAGTGATCTTCCTTGAGACTCACGTGCGTGACTCTAGAAGTCGAAGACACAAGGATACTGAGGAAACTAAGTAGCTAGGGGTAGTTTACTTGGTATTAACTATACGAAGTTGGCATTAGATTTTGTATAACGGCTTAATTCTGAGAGTATTCAAAAATGGACTAGGTCCCGGGGTTTTTCCGCATTTGCGGTTTTCTCGTTAACAAAATCTTGTTGTGTCATTTACTTTATTATTCTTCAATTATAATTTGGTTATTATAATTTAAAGTAAATACACTTGTACGTTAATTCCTGGTCACTTGATATTGATCCTATAGTGTTTCGGTTTAATACTGTACCTATTATCAAGTGAACACTTTGTTGTTGTATTGTCTCGATTTCATATCCATAGACGATCATATAAAGTGTATACCATAGTTGTCGTATTGTATCGATTTTTTCCGTAGACGATTACACTTGGTATCGAACTTATAGGTTCATATTTAAAAGATTGTGGTGTATTTGGATACCCTCTTCTTTTCACATTCCAAAAAAATAATCAAAGAAGAGTTTAGATATCAATCTTGAGGAATCACAAAGTCTGAGACGAAGAAAACTTTGTGATTTCTATTTATCTCCTTCCTGATCTGAGATTACTGAAACCTCAAAGATCAATAAGAACAAGATCTGGATACACGGACTTTTAGGTAAAGTCTTCTAAGTCATAACCTAATTATGTCTCAAAGAGGAAACCTAGCAAGTTATAGAGGACGACTCTAGCAAACAACTTGAACACAAGAGCGCCAGGGATTAAGAAATCTTGTTGCAAGAGTCACTGTATTTATAGATTTCAAGGTTTCGGGAAGCTTTGAAATCAAGCAAGCACTTTCTTAGTTTAGATGAAATTCTTATTAAGAATCCATGTAAGAATGTGACATATCTGACTTGAAATTATACAGGAGAATATGCACTATGGTCCAGGGTTCTATAACCGTACACAATGATGGTTCATGTTGGCAAGTATACCTATTGAACTTACAAACATAAGTGGTGTTCAATAAAACTCAAGGTTTAACCTCCACAAGCTCACAAGATTTTATGAGAGTTGTAGCAAAACCGAACATATTTGTAAAATAGTTTCTCAGCTTATCAGAACTGGGTAGGTATGCATACATATGGACAATTTATGAACTCAAGCTCTAAGGGTACGCGTATAGGTTATATGTATCTTGGCCAGTTCGTAAAATCGAATCCCAGGGGTACGCGTACTGGGTACGCGTACCTCCCCCACTTTTACCGAACTCATATCAACAGGGTACGCGTACCGGGTATGCGTACCTATCCTGTTTGTTGAATTCAGATTTTTCTGAAAACTCTCTTTAAATGGTTTGAAATATTCCCAATAGTCATAGATAATAAATATCATTGCTTAGGCAATTTCCAACTTATCAACTTGAAACAAAAATAGTTCATGAACAATAAATTATTCTTATTCACGATTGTTAAGGATCTAAGAACGTTCATTGCTTGAATCATATTTCGAGAGACTTATCAAGACGACTTGACTCAAAATTTATTCTTTGCAATATTAAATCTATTAAATTATATGACATAGTCTCACAAGATAGAATGGTAATGCAGTGAGTAAATAGGATTGATCATTCTTCAGGTACCTCTTTGTTGATGAAATTCTCGCAAATGTCTTCATTTGTTCTTCAATCTTCGAGGGTTATTCTGTGATGTCTGATACTCAACTATCGTATTTAATCCTATTCCGAGGCTTGACTTTAGTAGACTATAAATCAAGATATAGTTTTGTGCATCTAACATCGGCAACAATCTTGAGATAGCAAAACTTGCGAGTTCGACCGAGAAGTGCTCCAACAATCCCCCCTTGTCAATTTTAGTGACAAAACTATCAATACATATGGATTCAATAAAATAAATCTTTCAACTCAATATCCGTCATGCTTGATTTCTTGAATCTTCAACATCTACTTTAATTCTCCGTTCTTCAAGTTCCTCTATGGTTATCCATATGATCGTTTCAACACCTTTGTTGTTGAAGATCTGTAGCGGTAAGAACTTACAAGAATACTCGTTTAGAGCTCTTCTAGAATGACAAAGTCAATCTACTCAATGATTGTTACATCAGTGCGAAGTATTTTTACCTACCTCAATGTTCACTTGTACCAAAACTTTGAAGTAATACCATGGTGATATGTTCCCCATTAGTCCTTACTTATCTCTTTTGCATAATGGGTACCCTATAAATATTGATTAAATAATCCGACGCCTTTCTATAAGTATTGATTCATTAGCTAATTGTTAAAATATATAGTTCAGTGGCGGATTGTTGAATATTTGCTTTCATGTTAAACGTTTGTTGTTTTAGTCAGTTTCAAATTGAAATGTAGAACTGCCCATATTCAAACCGAAAAGAGTTGAAATTCAAATATCTTAAGTCTAGTCTACATATGTTTGCTTTGGTTCAGGAAGGTATTTTTAGGATGTTGACGACACTAAACATGTATGTTTAGTATCTAATTAAGCAAATCAAATTGTTGATCTACGACACATATTTAATTAACAATCTTCTTTATTGTTCAAAAATTCCTTTAGTCCTTTTCCAGCGATATATATTATCATTAGTGAATAGATTCCTATTCTGTAAACATTCAGGAGTGAATTACCAGTATTGTCGATTGCAGATCCACAAAGGCTAATTGTATCCTTAAAACGGTTTGCATTTTAGACACCAACAAACTCTCTATGAGCGTGAGTAAATAGCGCCTTAAAGACAGTGTTTGAACGCGCCAAAAGTTGTGTTTATTTTCGATAGTAGAGGTTTTTTATCCCAACATTAGATTGTACCAGTGACACTAACTCTTCACTGGTATACCTCCTAATGCAATTAAGAAGTTACTTAATGATGATTTAGCTGGCAGAGTTGATACGAGCACTGTGAGAGTCAGAAACTATTTCATTTACTTTTCTTTTGGGCATGTTAGTCTGTGTTTCAATAATAATTAAAAAAAACAAAGATACTAACTCTTCAAAAACCATTATTCAATTTATTTATCTTCTACACTTACCATAATTAATGGAATCTAAGGCCTAAATTGACTTTAGATTGTTCAATTAGTCAGTCTAAGAATATTTTTTTACTTTTTTTTTAATGAAAAATAATAATTAAATTTCTTCATTTTTTTTTATAGAAAATGATTAAATGAAAAAAATGATAATATCCTTTAAGATATAGTGATGTATGTTATTCTATGTTATTACCAAAAAGAAACGTCTGATTTGTTTGGAAAAATTCCAAAGGTTTTTTCTTTTTTTTTTGATAAATAAGGAACCTTTTCATTAATGGGATTTCAAGGTTACAATGAGTTCAAGATCGAAAATAAGAGAATACAAAGTAACAAGAACATACCGTAAGAGTACAATACTGAGAAATCCGACAAGAAAAAGAGAAGGATTACCGGAGTAAGACAAATACAAGTATGAATAAGATCCGATTAAATCGGAAGAATGATGGTTTTCTCAGAATTAAATTTCAACCATTTAGTTTGTTTTTCTTCTTTAGAAAGAAATGCTCCCAAAGTAGGAGTGATTTGCTTAAATCTCTTATAACTAGTGATGAAGCTTCCGTCGTCAAAAAGACCACCTATGGAGATTCCGTCGCCGGATAAGTTGATGATGAAGATTCCGTCGCCGGAGACAACCAAGATGAAGATTTCGTCGTTGGAGAGAATGGAGAGCATCATTATTGATCTTAAAACCCAATCCAATAACCACCATTAAAGCGAAAATAAACCTCAAAAGAGTAAATAAAACCATCAAAATGATGTAGATAAGTAGAAAACATAATAAAAAACCAAACTAATCTACTTACTAACCTAGAAAGCAAGGAAAAATGAAGAAATCTAAGCATTCCAAAGATGGTAAGAATACGTTTGAAATGAAATGAAATGAATAGAAACCCACTTCACTTGTCAAAAAGATGACGATATTTCAAAGATTCTTTCTTAACTCCTAAGCTAAGCGAAAGAAACTGGTTAGAGACAAAGAAAAATATCTACTCGGTACTCACTGCATCAGAAAATGCGCCATTATGTGACACCAGTGACCAATTCACACGATATCTTGCCTTGTTTTTATTTTATTTTATTGTGAATAAGATTTCATAGTGAATCTGAGCTACGTGGCTAGTAGATCCATCTAATATTAGATTTAATGAAGGCCAGTCTAATACTGAATTAAAAGCTTTTGCAAATTTTGGTAAGGAATCCAATCCAATACGGTACTTAAATCCACCAAATATCTATAGATATTACATTTTACAATTACAGAGAGGTTCCAATTTGACTGAAATCAAAACATGGTGGACAAAAAACTGCAGAACAGAGTAGAACATGATGGACCAAAAAGGCACGATAGAAGAACCTTGAAACAAAATATATTTTCTTATTTATATACACAAACCACTAAACAATTTTTTTTACAGAAGCCCAGAAAAGAAAAACAGTAGATCTCCTAATTATAGTTCAATAGCACAAGACTTGAATTAGGCCTTAATTTTAGTAGTAGTATACTGAATGATCTAAAGCCAAAACTAATACCAAATTAACCTCTAATTAAGGATCTAAAAGACCATGACGAAGATAAATATTATCATCGGTTACCACAAATCTTTTACAACCACCACGATCACCACCACGAAGATCTTGAAAATACGATCTTGGATCACTCTCAAAATCATCCCTACGCATCCTATAATCCCTTCCAGGTGTTTTCATCATCCTATGATATCTTACCCGCCTCTCAGAACAACAGCAACAGCAGCATCTCTTCAAGAACCAAAACAACAAGCAAACAATCAAAATCCCTCCAAGTACTGGATACCGATTTCTTATCAACCATGGTAAACCTGTTTCCTTAATCCATGAGAAGAATTCTGAAATCTTAATATCAGATGGTCTTCTTGAATTCCATTCATCTACTAAATAATCCCAGAAATTATTTAAGGCCATCATCAATTCTTTCAGTTTCTCTAGTATGAATTGATTAAAATCCCTAATGCTTCCAAATTCCATCTTCTCTTCTTTTTTTTTCCTTTCTTTTCTCTGCGAATTTTTCCTAGTAGTTGATTGGAGAAGTAAATGGAGGATTTTATAGCGACTATTTAGAAGAAATGGGTTTGGAGTCTTTGGACTACCTGATCCGGGTTCCAAGTCCACAATTCAGGCCCACAATGAACTTGAACTATCCGGTAACTCTGAGTTTTACCGTACTGTAAAGATGAAAAGTGAATATACCGATTGATTGGAATTTCCAAGAATTAATGGTTTCTCCTTCCCTGTACATTTGACATATGTGCGCATAAGAATGCATGTTTTCCAAGTGTCATGAATAACCCGATCGATGAGAAGAGAAATGTAAGACCATGGCAAAGGAAGACTTCAAAACCCTATGAGTTAAAAACATTATGAAGTTCATGGAGCAAGTAGAAGAGTTATTTTCATTTGCAGTAATGGAGAAACCAAAGGATTTACTTTCTTTTGTTAAGAGCATTTCTGAGTTAGGGGTGGATAAGTCAAACGATTTCCTTCCATATGTAACGAGCTTTTCGGAATCTTTTGTAGAAAAAGTTTAGCATTTACTGAGGAAGTTCAAAGATTATCTTTTTCCAGTGATGTCTCTACTTGTACTTTTTATTGTACTATCGTTTTTTGGGTGCACTGCCGGAGCAATTTTAATATGGCTGTTCCGTATGATATGGTCGGCGTTGGCATGGATATATAAGCTGCTCAAGTATCTGGCTTCAATGTTTGTGAAGTAAATATTTTTTCCGTTGAAAATGTTTAAAATGATAAAATTTCCGGGAGGAAATTTTTGGATACCAAGGGTAGTGTTTGAAATGTGCCCCCGACTTTTCTTTAGGTGTGCAAGATTTTTCTCTAGGTGTGTTGGAGGAAGTGGTGGGTGGTTGTTGCCTCGCTAAGTTTCAAGACTTTTGAATTCGTATCCAAATTCAGGGACCTTTCTTCAGTTGCATGTGGAATGGAGTAATAGATGGTTTTTCTGTTTTTCCTTTAATGTTTTCTTTTGTTATATCTTGTGTGTATACGTGTGTGTATATACTAGGTATCAACCTCTTTCGATTTTTTTTATTGTTTGGTCGGCTGATCAGTATTTTCCCGCAAAATTTTAATCATTAACAAAACTAACTAAATTAGAACTGGCAAACATCGAGCATATAAGTTAGTTGGGGCATGCGACCTTAGTGTTTTGTGGTCGTGTGTGGCCCCTCAAATTAGCCGGGGACTACAGCTCCGGCCGTGGGCCCTTAAGGATGCCCTAGTGTTTTGTTGGTTGTGTTAAATTAGCCGGGTCTTCGAACCCAGACCGTGGCCTCTTAAGCATTCCCTAGTGTTTTACTGGTCGTGCCAAATTAAGCCCCGGCCGGCGGCCGTGATCCCTTAAATTCTTAACTCAAATAGCAAATCTAATTATATTAATTATATTAGGATACATAGTCGGGCGAACATAAGGTCTGCCTTGGTCTTAACTCAAATAGCATTCACAATCTCGTGGTTCCACTGATCCTTACTCGAAGGACCGACCAACTTTTGGATTAATCGGCTGGCATATTTAACTTTTTTAACGCAATTGCTACCATATTTGTTTGATGAGTAATCGTGGTTTTGCAAAAACGTCAACTTCTGAACCATATATATAATAGGTGTGGCACCGTTAGGAATGTATACCATGAATTAACGGGAAACAGTGGGCTTGGTCTAACTGCGGCTATTATGAAAGATTCTTTCACGAATGAGTATAGGAAGTCTAATATAATAATCATACATTAATGCCGTTGTGTTAAATACATGAACGCCACTGGATCATCTTTTACATGGATATAGCAATTGGGTTGAGTACATGAACGCCTTCTAATCTTTATTCCAGTACTTAAAAATCATAGCTGGGGGTTGGGACATTATTCCGTTGTTTAAAATACAATCTTATCGAAAGCCTATCTGCCAGAAAACTATACACTCTTTAATTATCACTTCAAAATCTTTGAGAGTAAATCTCCTAAAAACAATATAATTATCAAATTATGCTTTCCGGAACCATATCTATTTGTTTTTGTGTTGAGTTATCTGTTTCATTGGTCCATAAAAATCTACGATTTCTCGATCTGGAAATATTATGAGAAAAGAAAAACAAACTAAATTCGACTACAGTACGTATAAAAACTAAAACTCCAAATATGAAATCACGGATTACCTTGAAACAACATTAAAGATTTTAGAGCAGGCGCTAGAGGGGCTACCCCTAATGATAATGGCGATATAAGACTCAATGTTCTCATCTTTGACCGCTTTCTCTTAAAAAAGAGCCGTAATGCCCCAAAACCAGTTGTTGTCTTATTTCTTGTTGTCCTTGCTAGATTGTCTCCCACGCTTACCACCAGCTCGTTTGCTGGAGGATGACGACTTGGGAAGACCACTTCCATCCCTTGTAGAGGAAACAGGAGGAGGCACACGATGCCCAGGAACCAAAGCAGGGAACCCAACAGCAGGGATTCTGCCAATCACAAGCAGAAAAGCAAAATTAAACAAAGTACAGACTGTAGTGAAATTAGATGCATATCACCAATCATTTTTAAAGACAACATAATCACAGAACCAAGAAAATAGTTCTCTGAGCAACACCATCATAATTTTAATTTTGTGGACACATCAAGATCCCGTTGCTCCGCAACCCAACCTATTTCCGTTAACGATGGAAACTATATGGTACAGCTCGAAGATTGGACAAAAAATATCCATAAGAAGTTCTTATTAAGAATAACAGACTATGGAAATCCAAAAGGGCCATCGTACTGCTATTAACCTCCCCTAAAACAAAAGAATTTACCGATGTGATTACCTTGAAGGTGTAGGGGTTTGCATACAGCTGTGTAACTTAACTCAACTCAATATGATTATCAAACTTTATCCCACATTATACTATAATTGCAAATTCGAGCTTAATGTTCTTATCAGTTGATACTGAAAAACAGTGAATCAACTATTCGAACCTCTTTAAGCAAAGTAAAAGTAATCAGATGTGGACCAAGTCCAGAGTTATCCCACTGCCATTTTCCATCGGAGATAAATTCACAGTCCTTGTTCCCAGCGCCTCACACCAATTGTCCAGTCAGAATTTCACATTATCACCTTTACCAATAATCCAGAAGAATCTAAGTTGCATCAATTGCAACTGTTTTTCCACACCCGACCAGATCGAGGATTTCTTTCTTATACGAACTCCAAAAGGCCAAAACTTATAAAGATAGTTATATCCCAGATTAATTGATACTGAACCAAAAAAAAACAAAAACTGAAAGCAGTAACAAAAAGAATAACAACCTTGTTGACAATCTTACGTAGAAACTGTAATAAAACAAACAGAGAGGAAGAGATATGCAAACCCAATTAGACGAAATCAAAGTCGAGGCAAGGATTATATCCTCTAGTCTTAAGACAGATTCACCCCGCACAGGTGCTTACGGACTATCGATGTCTGTCTCCCAGGATACAACGACTTTCTTCTCGATGTAGTAGCACTCCAAACTTCGAGAAACGGCGAACCAAAACTTAAAGTGATGAACTCTCTCTTTGACACAAACTTAAAGATGACTTTAGAAAACTGTAGAATGATAATTAGGTTTCTAATTGATTGATCTTTTCTAAGTGTATGTGCAGGGTTTATATAGAAATTACTAGTACCTCTTCAATGAAGAATCACGATGTTTCAAATACCTCTTCATTGAATAATCATGATGCTTCAAGGATTTCACCAATGGATGTGTCCCCTGAATTCTACGTTTGGGTTTTAGGTTTCGTTTAGTTTCAAACTTGAAACCGAAACTGACTTAACTTAATGGACATCAATATAAGGATTAAGTCCAACCATTTTGTATAACCCAACATCCAAATCCAAACCGGTACTAGACCAACGATTTTTTTTTTAATACGAAAGGAAATATATTGAATTGAAAAAATTACACATCATTATCCCTATGGATACATTGTGTTATCCAAGCCGGAATATTGTTTGACCATTCTTCAGCCGAAACACTGGCTATACCATGTTTAGCCAGTGAATGAGCAACATTATTTGCATCTCTAACGATATTCCATTCATATTCATATGAAATTGTACTCAATTTTCCAACAAACCTCGATTCAAAATCTTAAGAATCTAATATCGCCGCGTCAGCAGCTTCTATAACGTTAAATCGAATTGCATAGTGAAGGTTTTAGAGTAGTTGGATAGAGAGAAACATAAAAAAAAAATATTCAACAAAATAAACAATCAAAAGATCCGGTTTAAGCAATTTCAATTAATGAAAATTTTCTAGGGCTAGAATTATCAGAATTGCAAACGAATCGTAGTAGAAACCCAAAGCTACTTGTGTTGCAAACATGGCTGAGGCTTCTTATATATAGACGTGCACAGAAATTCAGATTTTACTCGTATAAGGAAATCCAGTTAACTTAGGTATGTCTTGTAAACCGGAACTAACTTTGGTATGTGTTTAAATTTTGGATGTTATGAGGTTAACCAGTAATGAAGAATAGAATTCAAGTAAGGAAAACCTTTGTCGGTTATTTTTGGTTCATTGAGACCACGGTTCATGAAACCTAAAAATTGGACACGGTAAGGTTAGGCAACTTTGGTAGGGCCGAGGCATAATCTTTGCCGTCGAAAACAAATAATCAGAAAAGATCATCTCATGAATGGACGGACGAAAGTATCTCTCAAAATTATATGTCAAGAACGGACGGACGGATAAAAACCTCGCCAACTATCTATCCCAGCCGCCGGATGGCCGAAATCAATGACCGTCTTTTACCCAAGACAGACAACACTTCTTTTTATAATATAGATATATATGCAATTGCGATGCATGCGACTGTTTAGTTGCAGAAAAGAGTATCTTCTTTCTTTAGCCATCTTTTATTTTTTCCTGTTCGGCAAAGATAAAGATTAGATTAATCTCAAAGGAGAGCTCTGCAAAGATGCAAAGGCCTCAAAAACGATTGCAAAAAGCGATGCCCAAAGGGCCCAAGCAGGAAAAAAGATAAAGATCAAGGGGGATTGAAGAATTTCGATCTTCAGTTTACATCGACATAAAATGTCAGAGAAGCAAGGAATGCATTTATCCCAAGAAAATATTTTAGTCTTCACTTCTCTTTGGAGTTTGGACTGGAAAGTCCTCTCGTTTCTCTATAACTATATAGATCAAAGGACCCCCATCATAGAGACAAAGCCACAATTCTCTTGCTGTATTGCAGCACCATCAAAAGAAAAATATTGGATCACGAAATTTTAGCAACTTCAATAACAACAAAAGTTTTAAAATGAAAAACGTAAAAGGAAAAAAAAAAAGGAAAAAAAAAAAAGTGATTCGAACTCCAAACCCCATGTGTACTACTAGTGTTAGATCTGAAATGTTTTGATTGAAGCTGCATACTCTGAATAACCTCAAAAATGGAACCGAAATTTTATCATCTCAAAATGAAATATAACAAGTCACTGCATAAAAAAAGAACACACTTCAAAAGCAGCCATTCGTCCGGGTGCCATTCTAGATGTCTAGAACCAACAGAACTTTCTTAGGTTGATATTACTTTAGAAAACATTTCCGTGGAAATTACTGATGCAAATCCAATGAGTTACATAGTGGCCGGCCCTCTATTTGATTGTGTTCTAGAAGACTAGGACAACCTAAGATTCCAAGTTGATACCCCCACATAGTACAGAACGGATACGACAAGTTGATTTTAACCATAGATGTATAAAACTGCACTCCTCTTCCATACCGTTATATACTACTAATAAGAAACAACGAGATGGGTGTCGTAGAAATCCCAAAGCTAGTATTATTTTCCTTTCCAATTGGTGTTCTGGGATTGTATCTCTTACTGATTCTCATCAAATTTCTTCACAAGGTATGGTGGTATCCGACTCAAATAACAAAAATATTTTCCATACAAGGAATCAAAGGTCCTCCTTACAAATTCCTCCATGGTAACACCAAAGAAATCTACAAATCATTATATGATACTCGAAGTAAACCCATAAAGGACTTATCTCATCAAATCTTCCCGTATCTTCAACCTTTCCAACACTCGTGTATCAAAGATTACGGTAGGCACCCAAAGTTATGTGTTTGTGAATATACTTACTAATTCACTGGTTATGAGTTCTTACTTTTTTCTTCTTCTTTTTCTTTGTGTAGGGAAGAACTTTCTTTGTTGGATTGGATCAAAACCTCATCTGTTTATAACTGAGATGGAGTTGGTCAAAGAGATACTGAACAATAAAGATGGGGCATACCCAAAATATAAAGCACAAGGATATGCGAAGAAGCTATTAGGAGATGGGCTTGTGACAACCGAAGGGAATAAATGGGTCAAACAACGTAAATTGGCCAACCATGCTTTTCATGCCGAGAGCTTAAAGGTACCCCCACCCCATATGATGCTTAAACGACGTAGATTTGTTTATTATTGGGGCAGTGACCGGTTCTTACTGATTTTTTTGCTTTCCGTTCGTCATAATATTTTGGTAGCTAGAATAATTTTCATTTAATGTGAGTAAAATTTTTTTTTTGATTATAGGGAATGGTTCCATCCATGATAGCGTCTGTTGAAACAATGGTAAAGAAGTGGAAAGATTATGAAGGGAAAGAGATAGAAGTGTTCGAGGAATTTAGAATCATGACATCTGAAGTAATATCAAGGACTGCTTTTGGAAGCAGTTATGTTGAAGGAGAGAACATTTTCGAGATGTTGGTCAAGTTAGGTTCACTTATGTCTACGGATTTCCTTAAGATAAGGCTTCCAGTTATCAGGTATGAAGTTTATTCTGCTTATCATTTTTCTTATTCTTAATGTAAATTTTTCACTAGAGCAAGGTCTTGCTCGAGTGCATTGGGCATTCTGTATTTCATCCATCTTATTCACGATAGCGGGTTTCTGACTAATCTTTTGTTATTGTAGAAAAATTATGCCAAATCAAGACGATATTGAAACAGATAGACTTGAAAGAGAAATCAGAAAATCAATTATAGGGTTGATAAAGAAACGAGAAGAAAAAGTGAATAGGGCGGAACTTGAAGGTGGATATGGGAGTGATTATCTTGGAATGCTAATAAAAGCATATCACGAATCTGACGATAACAAAAAGATTTCTATTGATGATTTGATTGACGAGTGCAAAACTTTTTATGTTGCTGGTCATGAAACAACAAGTAGTTTACTTACATGGGCATGTCTACTTCTAGCCATTCATACAGAATGGCAACACAAAGCAAGAAAGGAGGTCTTTGAGTTGCTCCGGGAAAACAAGATTACCGCTGATGACAATTTCCTTGGGAAATTAAAAATCGTAAGTTTTGTTTATAACTACTCCTAGTTTTTTTCTATGATGGACTGATATTGTTTGCTAAGTCCCAGTGAAGATTAAGAAACATACATCTAAATGAAAAAAGAAAAGAAAAAGGAAGATGACATTATATGATCTTCTTTCTTGTACTTATTTGGTTATTTCGACATTGGCGTGTAGATAAAGGTTAACCGCCTAATAGTTCAGTATATATGCATTAGATATCACATATCTAGCTAACTTTATTGGTTTTTATTGTTGTAGATGAATATGATTATTAATGAAACTCTAAGGCTTTATCCACCGGTTATTGCAATTACAAGAACAGTTGGAAAAAAAGTAAATCTGGCTAACAAGTTAATTCTTCCTGCAAAAACTGAAGTAAGCGTTTCAACCTTAGCATTTCAGCATAATCCAGATATGTGGGGAGCAGATGTCCATCTTTTCAAACCACAGAGATTTTCCGAAGGTATCGTGAAAGCAACAAACAACAACAGCATCGCATTTCTTCCATTTGGTTTGGGGCCTCGTTTTTGCGTTGGTTCAAACTTTGCCATCACTGAAGCCAAGATTGCGCTTGTCATGATTCTTCAACGGTTCCAACTTACACTTTCCCCTGCGTATATTCACTCACCATTGCACCGCCTCACTACTCGTCCCCAACATGGACTTCAGATTATATTGCATGCACTTTAGTTGAAAATTAATGAATAGTGTACAATTGCTGTAATATTATCTGAAAATGGGTCATTTGTCCAAATATTTTTAAAACATGGTTCTAATGGACGAGTAAAAATTAGTATGGGTGAAATGGATACCAAAAAAATAGCAAGAATGAAACTGGATTCATCCTGTCTTAAACTTAAAAAAGAGCGAGGATGAAACTGGATGCATCCTGATGTAAATTAAAAATAAGAAAGAGTATTTGAAAATGAGTAGGATGAAACTGTTTACATCCTGGCTATTTTTACATTCTCGTCCATTTGAACAGTATCAAATTTTACAAGTCTTTTTCACCCAGGAATTATTGATTTTGGTCTTTTTAACCAATTTTGTGTAATATTATCTTACCCGGTGGATCCTTTGTCACATACGTTTTTATCTCTGATGTTGAAGGATTGTCTAGATTGTTAAGATATGCCGAAAATTATGGTAGTTATTTATGAATTAAGATTGATAAAAACTAGCGTATGATGTCTCGTCATCCTTTATTTGCCGACGATTATTTCATGTTTTGTGAGCTGAAATTAGGACTCTTGTTAATATTGTGGGCACTTTTAGTACATATGCTCCTAAAGCTCAAGGTGGGATGGGTATAAGAAATTCCCGTAACTTTTATTGGGATTTCTAATCAATTGTGAGCTAGATTGTAGTGTACTGATGTACAACTACAAGGATTTGATCAAGGATAACTAGCAGCAAGCTGCTTTCTCTCTGCAAGCAGAGCCTAACCTTCAAAAACTGAAAGCAAAATAGTTTTTCATTGATGAAAATTAAGGTCTTACAATGATTGGGTATTTAACCACCAATCTGAGAAGAAGAAGGACATCAACGGCCCTCATTACATCAGTGAAAAAGAAGAACAAAAAACGGTACTCGAGGAAATAAAAATCTCACACACCACTGCCCACACGTGACTAACTTAGCTAACCCGGTGAGTCGAAGTACTCGACGCAGTTAAGTGACTCAGTCCATAGTCTTGGGTACATGACAATGCCTCCCCCTTTAAAGATCCTTGTCCTCAAGGATAAAGTCTGGAAACTGAGCTTGTATGTGGGATGTGTCTTCCCAGGTAGCATCGTCTGCGGTAGAGTTAGACCAGTGAATGAGTATTTGAGGAACAAATTGGTTACCTCTGAGAGTGTTACGAGTGGCCAACACAACTACTGGTTCGACAACAAAATGACCATTATCATCTACCACTGGCAGGAATGGAAGTGTAGAAGCCTTGAGCCCAATTTTTTTCTTAAGTTGAGACACATGGAAGACATGGTGGATCCGAGACCCTACTGGAAATTGCAGTTTGTAAGCCACTGCTCCAACTCGTTTCAGTACTGCAAAGGGGATAAAGTATTTGGCAGAGAGCTTGAAATTCTTTCTGATGGCAACTGAGGACTGGCGATATGGTTGAATTTTAAGAAAAACCATGTCTCCCACTGCAAATTCTCTATCCAATCGCTTCTTATCTGCAAAAAAATTCATTCTATCTTGTCCCTTTGCTAAATCTTCTTTTAGGGGCTGTAACATAGTATCCCTCTCTTTCAAGTAACTCTCTACAGAGGTAACTGAAGTGGTAGCCCTAATGGGAATGATGAGATGAGGAGGTTGATAACCATACAAAGACTGAAAGGGTGACATCTTCAGACTAGAGTGGTAGTTTGTGTTGAACCACCATTCTGCAAGAGCTAACCAATGTGTCCATTGCTTGGGTTTAGAGCTGGTCATACATCTGAGATATTGTTCCATACAGGCATTGGTTCTCTCAGTCTGTCCATATGTTTGTGGATGGTGAG
The DNA here is from genome assembly GCA_023531105.1 of Papaver atlanticum. NCBI lineage: Eukaryota > Viridiplantae > Streptophyta > Magnoliopsida > Ranunculales > Papaveraceae > Papaver > Papaver atlanticum. The sequence goes on from JAJJMB010002020.1 coordinate 1,838,043, forward strand.
CAGTGGAGAGTTTGAGAGTGGTTCCTAAGGACTTGAATAAAGCCTGCCAAAAATGACTGACAAAAATCTTGTCTCTGTCACTAACTATGGAGCTTGGTAAGCCATGTAGCTTGAAGATGTTGTTGAGAAATTCTTTGGCAACTGACATAGCTGTGAAGGGGTGACTCAGTGGAATGAAGTGGCTATATTTTGTAAGTCTATCAACAATGACTAAGATGACACTCTTCTTATTGGACAGGGGAAGCCCCTCAATAAAATCCATGGAGATATCCTGCCAAGCTTTTTCTGGTATTGGTAGAGGCTGTAAAAGTCCACTGGGGAAAGAAGTAGTGCCCTTGTTGCATTGACTCACCTCACAAGTAGCCACAAATTGCATGATATCATGTTTCATTTTTGGCCAGAAGAAATGAGATTTTGCTCTATGGTAAGTACCTAGCATGCCTGAGTGCCCCACAATAGCAGAAGAATGTAAAGACTAAAGAATGAATTGTCTGACTTCATTACCTGAACCAATGTATAGTCTGCCCTTGAATCTCAGTATACCTTGTGAATAGGAAAACTTGGACTGATCTGGAGAGACAAGGAGTGATGCAATTTGTTGTTGAGCAACAAAATCATCTTCATAAATGGATATGATATCTTGTGCCCACTGAGGAGTGCTCAAGGATATTGCATTGCAGTTTGCAGAGATTGTTGGTAGCCTGGATAGTGCATCAGCAACCACATTGTCTTGACCCTTCTTGTATTTGATGACATAATCAAAGCCCATCAACTTAACTAGCCACTTTTATTATAAGGTAGTAGAAAGCCTTTGGTCCATTAGATATTGTAAGCTTTGGTGGTCAGTGTTGATAATGAATTTACTATGAGAAAGGTAATATCTCCATTTTTGTATTGCCATGACTATTGCTAGAAATTCTCTTTCATAGGTTGATAATGCTAAAGCTTTAGGACCCAAAGCTTTACTGAAAAAGGAAAGTGGCCTACCTTCTTGCATGAGTACTGCACCCACTCCTCTGTCACAAGCATCAGTTTCTAGTATGAACTGCTTTGTAAAGTCAGGTAGTGCTAATACTGGAGCGATTGTCATTGCAGTTTTTAGTGTCTTGAAAGCTTCATGAGCTGAGGGAGACCAATGAAATGCATCTTTCTTAAGCATATCAGTAAGGGGTCTAGAAATGGTACCATATCCTTTGATAAATCTTCAATAATAACCTGTGAGTCCTAAGAATCCTCTCAATTGTCTCAAGTTTGTAGGGAGTGGCCAAGTTTGCATAGCAGATATCTTTTCAGGGTCAGCAACTACTCCATCTGCAGAAATGAGATGTCCCAAATATTCTAGCTGAGGCTGAGCAAAGACACATTTATATAGCTTAGCATATAAGGAATGTTGTCTGAGGAGTGTAAATATTTGTTGTAGGTGCATAACATGTTCCTCCAAAGAAGAGTTGTAAACCAATATATCATCAAAAAATACCAAAACAAATTTCCTGAGAAATGATTGAAATATGTCATTCATTAAGGCTTGAAATGTAGCAGGAGCATTTGTAAGGCCAAAGGGCATGACTCTGAACCCATAATGGCCATGGTGAGTTCTAAAAGCTGTTTTGAATATATCAGGATCAAAGACCCTTATTTGGTGGTAGCCAGATCTTAAGTCAATTTTGGTGAAGATAACAGCTCCCTTTAGCTCATCCAGCAACTCATCAATTAAGGGAATGGGAAATTTATCTTTAATAATCAACTCATTGAGCTTCCTATAATCAACACAGAACCTCCGTGTACCATCTTTATTCTTCACAAGTAGAATAGGAGAAGCAAAAGGGCTATTACTATGTTGAATAAGGCCTGCAGAAAGCATATCTTGAACCATTTGTTCCACTACAGATTTATGGATGTAAGGGCATTTATAGGGTCTCTGTGAAGTGGGTCTAGAATATGGTTTATTAGGAATTTTATGGTCCAAATTTCTGGGTGGAGGAAGTGCAGAAGGTGTTGCAAAAATGTCAGAAAAGGAATCCAAAACCTCTTGTACTGGAGTAGGTATGGGAGTAGAAGGTGTAGTAGAAATAGAAAAAAACTGACCAATTAATGTTGGTGTGTTACTTTTGATAAATTTCCTCAAGGAAGAGCTAGAAATAATGTTAAGAGAAGGTTTAGAAGGATTGCCCTGTAGTGTGATGTAGCTACCATGATACATAAAAGAAATCTTCAGTTGAGCAAAATTGAAGGTGATGTCTCCCAATTGCTGTAATCAATCTGCTCCCAATACCATATCAAAAACCCCTAATGGTAAGACCCTTAAGTTAGAAGAAAATTTATAGCCCTGTAGATCCCAATGTAGGTATTGACATATGCCTTTGCTCATTAGACTGTCTCCATTTGCTACAACAACTAACATTGAACCTGTTGGGGAAGCATGAATGTCTAGTTTATCCACAAGTGAAAAATCAATGAAGCTGTGTGTACTTCCAGTGTCAACTAGGACCATGATGGGGTGTTTATGTAAGTGACCTATAATTCTTATGGTATCATGAACAACATTCCCTGTTAAGGCATGCATAGATATCTCAATAGGGGAATCAGTAGTGGAAGGAGAAGTAACAGTGGAGTCATCCGTGCTCAGTTGATCTTGTTCTTCTGCTTCTTCATTAGAAATTAACATAAAAAGTTGTTAAGTTTTGCACTTATGGCCCTGCCTATAAAACTCATCACAATTGTAACATAACCCTTTATTTTTCCTCACATGCATCTGAGCATGAGTAAGTCTTTTAATTGGTGGAAGGAAATTGTATGGAGAAGTTTTTGTCGGGGTGGTAGGGTGTGTCACAATGAGAGTAGTAGATGAATTATATGGTCTAGTGTAAGATGAGGTAGAAGAAAAAAAATGATTTTATAGATGAAGGTGGATGGCCAACAGATAATGGTGTGGGTGTAAAAGGTCTAGAGAATGATTTCATAGGCTTTGGCTGATGGTGCATTGAAGCCTGTTGCATCCTTTCTAAGAAAAAAGCCTCAGAGTTAGTTTCAGGTTTGAACATCTTAACAGTATTGCGTATATCATCTTTCAAAGAACTAATGAAACTGAGGGTGTAAAAGCTTTCTGGTAAAGAAGGATTGTTAACAACCATGAAACCTTTGTGATGCTCCCATTTATCATAATAATCCTCTACAGTTGTAGTTTGAATTAATTTGTTAAAACTACCCACATAATCATCCTGTGCAATATCCTCAAAACGAATGCATAAATATCTAACAAAAGTATCCCACTGAATAGCTAGATTCCTTACCTTGTTGGTAGTTTATAAACCAGGGATCTATCTGAGAGTCAAAGTGTATGGCGGCCATATCGACACGATCCTCATCAGGAAATTTGTGAAATGCAAAATATCGTTCACACTTAAGAACCCAACCTCGAGGGTTGGAACCATTAAATCTCAGAAAATCAACTTTGGGTGTACGAGAGAACTTACTGTTGTTGTGAGGAGTTAAGGTCTTGATGATTTGACGAAGATCATTTAAAGAATTATCAGGTTCGGCCTGAGATTCACCAGAGAAATTGGGATCTGTTGATTGATGATTGTTCTGCGACAACTGAATAAGAAATTCCAATTGGGAACTAATATCAGCGACTGAAGTCTTCAGGGAAGTAAGTTCAGCTTTGATTTCGTTAATGGAAGTGGTGTTATCAGCAACAAAAGTAGTGAGTTCTTTAAAAAAAATTTCTCGATTTGCCATGGCGACAGGTTCCAGGAAAGGAGTCTGATACCAATTGTAGTGTACTGATGTACAACTACAAGGATTTGATCAAGGATAACTAGCAGCAAGCTGCTTTCTCTCTGCAAGCAGAACCTAACCTTCAAAAACTGAAAGCAAAATAGTTTTTCATTGATGAAAATTAGGGTCTTACAATGATTGGGTATTTAACCACCAATCTGAGAAGAAGAAGGACATCGACGAACCTCATTACATCAGTGAAAAAGAAGAACAAAAAACGGTACTCGAGGAAATAAAAATCTCACACACCACTGCCCACACGTGACTAACTTAGCTAACCCGGTGAGTCGAAGTATTCGACTCAGTCCATAGTCTTGGGTACATGACATAGAAGTCTCGAAGGTACATATTTTCCGACTAGTCACCCATGGCATCTAAAGACTTAAAGGCCTAGACAAATGAAGCTCTCACGTTGAATGGTGAGGAAACCCTCGCTTCCTATTGGCCGAAACAAGCTCTTTTTGAGTTTTGTGAAACGAACATTCTAGTGAGGACACTTGGCAACGTATGATTGGTTTAGAAAAATAGGAAAAAGAAAAGGAAAACAAATTCGGTTTGGAATCCAAGCCATTTGGAATTCCTACATAACGTAACAACTCAGTCCGGCTAAATTTGGAAGTAAAAAACGTGTCGATATTAGGAAACTAAATCTAACCCGAAAAGGGAAACCTAATAATGTATATAAAGGCTCTAATAAAACACCATCAAGTATTACAGTTATATAAGGAAATTTCAATACAGAAAACCGTTGATTCCATTTCAATAGGATTCCTAAAAAATAGTATTAGATTGTGATTACCGTGGAGTTTATTTGAGGTCTATATGTTTGAAAGCTTTTTTTTGTTGTGGCTCCAATCCAGGATTTTGACACACTGTTCGCCGGCAACATTTGCAAGACATGGATCAAGGGAGCTGTAAGTAAGACGACATGCATACCGTATAATTTTTGAAAGTTATTCCTTTTCTCTCGCAATTGATTGATTGCTTTTGAAAAGGCAATCTGGATTTTCGTAGAAATATTATATATTAAATAAAACATTCACTTTCTGTGTTTTTTCTTTGTTTTGGAAGGTCAGATCAGGTCTGTTGGACGAAGAAAAAGTTCTCTCCATAGGAAAACGTATTAGTAAATACTAGACGACGCTACCATGAGGTACACCGTGAAAATTCAAGTGTTTGAGAATTTTGTGCGTTAGATAAGATTATACCTTTATTAAAAACCATAGACTGGAATCAATGAGAGGCTCAGTGCAAACAATAATATTTGGCCAATGATAAAAGGAATTTAAAACTGAAGTGGATATTTATAATTTCGGTATAATGCTACTTGAGATCATATGTTGCAGGAAGGGAGTTGAATTCTCACGTCTTATGATTTTTATGACAGGGGAAACTACAACATTGGTCGCCGGATGATAAACGATGGACAATATGAAAAGATTCAAAAGGATGATGACGGTAGCTACTTGGTGTCCATAAGTTTTGAAACTTTTGTACCCTCATCTCTCATTAGTACAGCGAACCCATACCAAGATTGTAGTTCTTCGTACATCTGCTAACTGTGAGCTTATCAACTCACTAATGTTCTTATTGTGTACCATTTCAGTTTCTGTAGCTAATTTTTTATATGTTGGAAAACAAATAATTAGTTGATTTGTTGCCTATTATGTATGCATGTCATCGGATGCTAGACTTTTTCAGCGAAATAAAGTTTGGGAGTCTGTTAGACAACCGCACGACCACCACAACAGGCCAAGGTCAAGCTGAGGACGATCATTTACAGACACAAGTCCTACATCATAGGCCCGTGCACCACCATTAATTTAATCACGCTCCGGTCATGGGGTCATCATTTCATCGACAAGACGAAGGTTCTTGTGTCCGTAGAACTCGATCAAGGATGCAGAGGTACGAGCCTATAGAACAAATACCGTTCAAATAAGGTCGTCATCAGATGCTAGACTTGCATGATACAATTAGGGATTTATTCTAGACCTTTACAAGATACTTAAAATAAGGTTTGATGTTGTCGGCTGATGAATTCTTCTATAAGGTACTTTCAGGGTGTATTCAGGTAGAACCGTAAGTGTGTTCTTTCGGATGTGTGACTTTGTGAAGGCTATATATGGTGGTTAATGAAGATATAGAGATATAATGCGAATGAGACTTAGGCTCACAGAGCTTGGGACTAGAAGATGGAGAACTTAGAGAGATTAAGTGTTTCCCTCTTAAATGACATTAGATTTGAAGTAAACCAAAAACGTAGGGTGTATTGAATGAAGTGCAAGGATGATCACTTCTCAGTTGAATTGTTTTATAATATTAGCTTGGAGAACAAGGGTTGACAGTAACTATGCGTTGCAGATGTTTGGCAGACTAATTTTTATTCCTCTTTTTATGATTCTTTAAACATGCTTAATATGGTCAGCAACTTGCTGACAAGGATAATGTCAAATGTCCGTAGTCTACCCCTTTGGCTATAATAGAGTCCACCCCTTCGGCTATAATAGGAAATTGTTCTATAAAAAGACTTAAAGGCTTAGATAAATAAACCTCCCATGTTTGGTCGAGTTTTGTGAAACGAGCGTTTTGGTGATGACACTTTGCAACGTATGATTAGTGTAAACATTATAAACTCAAAAGGAAAACTTAAACTTACTTTGTTTAGAATTGTATGGAATTCCAAATTCAATTCGACCTACCATATTAGGACTCTTTTTCCAAATTAACACATAAAGGAGAAAAAAAACACATATTCCACACGTAGTTTTTGCGAAAATAAAACGAAAAAAACAAATAAAATCCGTGCATATTTTCTATCTTTTTCTCCACCAAATCAAAAATATTTCGCCGCGGGGCGGGACGAAATCCCGTGCACTCCAAATCAAAAATGAATTGCCACGGGGCGGGGCAAAGCCCCGCACACACCAAGTTGAAAGAATAAAAATCCCCGGTGCGTAGCACGGGCACAAATCTAGTAAATATAAATCTCAAAACACTTGATAGGTTTTTTTTTTTTGATCAGACAGCCGGGAACACTTAATAGGTTTGGTCTAGCATTGCTAAAGGTATTTTTTGAAAGAGGAAAATTCCCTCTCACATAACATTGTGAGGTTTTGAATCACTATATCTTATGGATTAGACCAGGATACAATTTCATTGAAATAATCAGAATTATGTTTTTTTAAATAAGTTTCATACTATTTGTTTTGGATATCATAGAGATCACAGTATGTTGTTATATTTGTAGCCCACGTTATAGTGATTCTCTTTTTCAAAATAAGAGTTGAATTTTTAAAGTTAGTAATATGATTGTTGCTTTCGTAGTCATTACTGATGCCATATCTGTGTTCTCTATTTATATCATACATTTCTTTGATCAACATCAATGTTGGTTTCGAGTCACTGAAAGATGATATCATGGCCACTCCACTTTATTGTCCATATGAAAGTTACTTCCACTCCTTTTAGTTCTAGATCTTCTCTTGTGTTGCAATTGCATGCATGTAGTTCCCTTGATAAAGCGTTGTAGGTGATTAAGGAGTTTCCTTGGTAATATGTTAAGCCTGGTAACGTTATTAGGATTTGTAGTGACAATTGGATGTCAAGCAATAAGACTAGTAGTTTGTGTACTTCACCTATGTTTGTGTGAATGAGCTTATCAAAGGAATGGGTATTCACCTGGATAGTTTGAGGCCTATGGATTTTGAATCCCACATAGACTAAGGGTATAATGAGTGCCGAAACTAGATAAGAGTACTAAATTATCCTCATTATGTTTTATCCTTATTATTAAAACATAATCCTAAGCCTTATTCTTCTAAAACTGAAACCTATTCAAATACTTTTAAAATTAAAACCCAACTACAATTATCGGTTCTAACTACGTCGATCGATTTAAAGGAAATTTCATTATCCCTTTTTTATTTTATTTTCAAACTAAACATCGTCGATTGCAACTCGTTACCCTTAATTATACTTGTAATTTGTTTATCCATTCAAAATTGAAAATCACAAAAAATCCTGGATTCTGTGTTTTACCACAATCAGTCAGATTTCATGTCCACGTTAACTTATTTCTATAATAATCAGTCGACGTTCATGACCACATATCGGTCGATTGTTCTTGATATTCTTCGTGGTTGAAGAACATCATCCCAGAATTCGCCAATATGGACATTCATATAGTACGATTCTAGTTAAAAGATATGCCCAATTTTTCTATAAGTTTTTTAGGCTACAATCGGCCAATATAGACCTCTATATACACCTATTCTGTTACACTCGGTAGCAGATATGAATATACACCTTTGCTGATTCTTGAAGTTTATGGATTACCATACTCGATTTAAAAATGAGTATAGTTTCATACTCGATTCGGAAATGAGTATGAACTTAAGAACCGAGTATAGTATTAATTTATACTCATTTCCAAATCAACTATGGTATGATTTAAGAGTGTTTAAATTAAGAATCCTCCAATGTGGATTTATATGTACATCCACAACCACCAATAACAAATGGTCTATATTTATTAAGTAATATCCATCGATTTCAAGCGTTTTTTGTGGTTGAAAAACATCAACCCAGAATCGACCAATGAGGGCATGAAAATCTACCGATTTTTGGTTGCCGTTTTTACAAAAAAAGTCGTGTTTTTTCAGCAATTAACATTAGTTTATTTCTGGATTAACAAGATTAAACATCTATTAACCCACCGAATTAACACTAATAAATTAATATGACAAAAATAGTTGGTTAAGGGATTTTAGAGTTGTACATGTTGAAAAATATACGAGAGGGTTTGTCGGGTAACATGACTTAAGCGATTGTGAGAAAGTGAGGCTGATGATGAACATTCCTTGCTTAAACCAAGATGATAGCCACTCAAAGACTGCTTCAGTCGCAGATGGAAGCTAGGTAATGTTAGTGTAGGGAAATATGAAAGAGATGATATTAGAGTTTCTCAGTTGCAGGGAGTTGTAGACGAAGAGACTCAAAGAGACAGAGAGAGAGTTGCAGAAAACTCTTTGTTATTCTAGCTATTCTGTTGTTGTCGTTTTCAGAATGGCCAATCATAGGTCTATTAATAACTTTGAAAAACTCTAATCTCTAGTCGGTGGGATGACAATAAGGAAAGGATCATCACTTTCTCCTAAATCCCAGGAATAACTAAGGATATTGTTACATCATAGCTCGGTTGAACCCACCAAGCATTGGTATGTGAAGTTTGGTTGTCATATTTTAGTATCAAATCTCATCTAGAGTCGCTTGAGTATTTACTAGAGTCAACTTCGTTTAGGTTAGACTAGAAAGTATAGGAATGTTTACACGTACAAGTATTACTTTGAAGAACTGAAGAATGTGAAGAAGTAACGACTGCAACGAACACATCATCCTTCCTCTTGGGGTTAGTAATACTGACTTGATCTTGTTTCCATTCCTAACGTATCTTTAAAGTCGCTTTATATTGAAAACATAACATCCAAATCTTTATATATAATACTTTAGTGATTAGACTTGGTCATAGCATTAAGATCAAAGTATCAAGGAATTATATTACGAAGTATAACGCTATCTTTTGAACTTCATAAATACGACATCAACGTAATTTACGTATTTAGTTACTTGATTATGTGTAAGACTATAGGTGTAATTTCAGCCTGGGAAACTATGTATTATTACATTGGTTTAAGGAAGTAGATGTATGAAGTTGTTTCATAATTGAAAGGGAAATCATAAGTGTGTTGGTCCGATTCTTTATTGAATATCTTTTGGATGACCAATACAAGATGACAAGGTAGAACCTATCTTATCTTATGTTGAGAATCAAGGTATAATCGGTCATAGCCTATAATGTGTAGCAAGGTGTAACCGGTCACAAGATGATTCGGAAAAAAAAGTGTAATCGGTCACAAGCTACATTGGGAAGTAAGGTGTAATCGATCACAAGCTACATTGGGAAGCAAGGTGTAACCGATCACAAGCTACTTTGGAAAGTAAGGTGTAACCAATCACAAGTTACATTGGAAAGCATGGTGTAACCGGTCACAACCTATCTTGGGGAGCATGGTATAACCGATCACAACTAATATTATGAGTCATGGTATAACCGGTTCCAAGAGAAAAATCGAGTTTCCAAAGTTCACACATTTCTTCATGTTGTGTGTGAATTAGGAATTAGGGTTTTCTAAGAGAAACTTCTATATCTCGACATTATTTGGACATGTACATAACTCTTATCATTAATTTTCCAAAGATATTCCTTGATGCTCAAGGTGATCCCATACCGAAATATTATAAAGCATTTAATTATGATATTCAAGTATATATGTTTTAATTACTAGCAATTAAAGCATATACTCTAGAAAAGGATTGTTAGTAAATGTGCTACACTAATAATAGAAATTTTCTAAGAGAGATTTCGAAAATATTGGTAAACATTTATTGGAAATTGTAAAACCAAAATTAGGCACTTTAATGCATATTTATGTCGTTTTATAATTGTAGTGGTAAAAAGGTTCGTTGCTCGAACTTGTGAAGGATTTTCGAAAATTAAATAGAGTTGTTTTGACAATAATAAGAAAATACCGAGACTCTGGATTCCACCATTGACCAATTAAGTGATAAACTCTAATCAATATTCATGCAATATTCTTCTTTAAAGTGATTCTAGTATTTGCCTTTAATAGATTTTTGAAGTAATAATTGTAAGCACGAAGCATGAAACATCAAAAGTATTAAAACCAAGCATGTCCCATCAAAACACTTCACAACTACTCAATAAAAACCAATTTTTCTTTTAAGTTCTATGCAAAAAATCATGTAAAATAATTGCAATAAATAATTAAAATAGAACTATACCACTTTTCATGGAACAATGGCTTCCTCCGTCGCCTCGGCTAAGGGGTTTAGCTCCTCATATTAACCACTTGCTCAAAATACATATTTGGTGTTCAAAAGTTGATTAAAAGAGTGAAAAGTGCTAAGCAGCGGATTCTGTAGTTACTGAAGGTATAAAACAGAAGTCCGAGTTGTTGCTGAAGAGCTTCTGTGACTGCAGGAAGATGCGACCGTACCTCGTTGTCACTGAAAATAAGTCTTCCTCTGCGACTGACTCTGAGGGTCTAATGTTCTTCGTCTTCTTCGCAGCAGCAGCAGCAGGAAAGTTTCTGAACTCGACTCTGTTGATTTTTT
>JAJJMB010002020.1:1849026-2039494 GCA_023531105.1 Papaver atlanticum
CTCGAGTTAATCCAAATATTTTCATTCTTTTTCAACAGCAAGTTACGTGCATTTGATCTTCTTTTTACGCGTCAACTTGGTTTCCAAACTCTCTCAAACTCTCTCAGGACTGAATAAGGACTCCATACACTCCAATCTTGCCGTAAACTCTTCACAAATTATTTTGTAAACCGAAAACAACTCAAAACGTGAATTCTCCCTGTTTTGCTCCAACACGGATTTCTATCCCTGTTTAATCGATTCTACAGCTCATACCATACTTGTTTATCCTTAACAGGGTTAATCCAACGAAAATCAGCCCTTGAATCGCCTTAAAAATCATCCAAAATTGATCGACCCAACTGCCAGTGAAAGAAAAGAATTTTCCCGCCATTTTTTAATTTTGAAAATTTGATAAGAAATGTGACCTCCCCCTATCCTGTGACGGTCTGTGCTTAGCAGCTGCTTGGAAATGGGTTACCCTTTATCCAAAATGAGAGTCCGAATAGCAAGTGTCCTCCCAGGAGCCTTTAACAACTTTTCGAGCCAATTTTGCCGCAAAAGCCTATTTCTCCAAAAACACCTACAAAGAGATAAAATACCAAAATTTGTACAAAAATGGGTACTAACAATATACACAATAGAGATGAAAATAGACACATAAATGCGTCTATCACATATCTTGAGAATATTTTTGATTTTGAAATTTTCTTGTTGTCCAAACAACCTTGTTCTATAAATACTTGAGTTTGCATTTCTTGCAAACTATCCTAAGAGCCAGGAAAACTTCATTCATGTTGTTTCTTGTGGAGTCGTCTATCCGGAGAGGAAAGTACCCTAATTAGGCGAAATCTCTTATGACCGCTCATTTAAATACTTCTATGGGATCAAAAAGCTCTACGAGTACCGTATGTGGGAAACTAGATAATTGCATTGTTATTTTAGTTTTCGATTATTGATTTGATTGACTAACGGTTGTTGAAACTTTTGATTGCATCTAGTTTGATTATTCTTGAGAACCTTCTCTTCTGACATAAGGGTCACTCAAACTAGATCAAAGTATCGACGTGATCTTTAGAACCATTTGTGTATCTAAAGACATCTTGTGATAATTCATTGTTAACAAACTCCATTCCCTGTGTGATTGATCACAAGAGGATTCAAGTTTGTGTTGTGCAGGTTATTGAGAAGGCAATTGAAGATTTGAAGACAAAAAATATTCTCTAATTAGTTTTCGTATCTTGTGAATTTTTGCACACATCTTGATCGGATGGGATCCGACTTAGATTAGATTTATCTAATCAAAAAATCGTAATGATCGGCAACTATCATTTGGTGGTATTTTTCAATATCTGAATCTGATGGTTGCGAATTTGAATCTAAGTTACTGATTCGGATTGATCTTACCCGACAAAGGAGTTTATTATATTAAACAGAAGAGCCTTTGTAGACTACTCAACATATATTTTATAGTAAAGATAATTTAAGTGGTTACCAAACATATTTGTACCTTTATTGTTTGGAATACGTATGATTTAAAGGAGTTGATTACATAAAGACTTTACTTGGTAAAGCAACTTGAGATAGTGATCTTTCTTGAGATTCACGTGCGTGACTCTAGAAGTCGAAAACGCATGGATACTAAGGAAACTAAGTAGCTAGGTGTAGTCTACTTGGTCAACTATACGAAGTTGGCATTAGATTTTGTATAGCGACTTAAATCTGAGAGTATTCAAAAGTGGACTGGGTCCCGGGTTTTTTTTGCATTTGCGGTTTCCTCGTTAACAAAATCTTATGTGTGTTATTATTTTACTTCTGCATTATAATTGTTTTATACTGTAACAAAGTAAACACACTTGTGGGTTAATTTCTAGTCACTTGATATTGATCATATAGCGTTTCGGTTTAATATCGTACCTATTATCAAGTGAAGACTTTGTTGTTGTATTGTCTCAATTTCATGTACATAGACGATCACCCAAAGTATATACCATAGTTGTTGTATTATATCGACTTTGTCCATAGATGATCACACTTGGTATAGGACTTATAGGTTGAGATTTAAAAGATTGTGGTGTATTTGGATACCCTCTTCTTTTTATATATACAACCTATCTAGTCTATCCAAAGTTGATTCCTCATACCCGATTATTCTCTTTCTATGTGGGCAGGCTGATACCCACACATTTTCGTAGACTGCCAGACCAATCACCTAAATTTATCCATCCATTTTATACGTGACCAGACTTTGTATGTGATATGTCGCGTGACGTGTTAGCAACATTCTTATATGTGTTTGCGAGTGAATGTCATCCGGAGTCATGTGAAGAGCTCCAGAAGGCTTGTTACATTTTTGTGTGTCATGTTGAGAGAACAATCTTGGCTAAGGTTTATCATGACCTAATCGTGAATGTTGATCTAAGTCATTTGGCCTCGCCTGAGGAACTAAGCCATTTGACCTCGGTTGAGGCGTGTCGAGCCGCTTGACCTCGGCTGAGGCGAGCCGTTTGATCTCGGTTAAGGCGTGTGGTCAAACTTTGACCTATAAGAAAACAAGATCTTTCACCTTCGATAGGTGGTGTCCTTTCTCTTTAAATGATAGATGATGTCCTTTCTCTTTAAAGAGACCGGGCTCTTCGCCTTCGAGCGATGGAGGATCTTCACCTCGGAGTGATGAAGGCTCTTTGTTGAGGGGTCATTTTAGTTTTGGTTCTACCCTCCCTATTCTCACCAAGTGACCTCACTTTACTATGAGTAGTAAGAGAGAGAGTTGCCTTTCCTTTGTACTTTGTCCTTCTTTATATAGACTTTCATCAAAGTCCCTCTTTTTATGACATCATGACACATGTCCTAAACCTCCTTAATTACCTCTAATACCATTCCTTAATATAATCCCTTTCTTATCCCTTAATTCCTCCTTTGTCCCTCATATCTCATGAGCATTTTCTAGTTGGACTTGGGCCTAGTCCCCAAGTCTCCACATCTCATTTTAGGCTTACCTCCCCTCTTAGGCGCATCCCGAACCCGCTAAGGGTATCATTTTTATGTATCAACATTAGTCCCCTGACTATTGGGTCAGTTGTTAAATGACCCAGTAGTCAAGTTACTTTACATTTTTGATCACCACGTGTCACTAGAAGCGGGGCGCTTATCACATCATTTATGACGACGTTTTCCTTATAAAAGAGTATCGTGCTCTCAATCCGATCATCGGTTTCAAGCTCCTTTTTCCCATTTTTGCCTCTTTCTGTCGGATACTTTGCTCAGATGGCTCATTCCCTTCACGGATACGTTTTAACCTTAGCGCCTATCCCTGCATTGGTTTCAATGTTCAAGGAGATGGAATTGGCGCGCCTATTGCTGGTGAAGGATGAGGTTGAGGCGCTTTGTGAGCATAGGCTATAAAATAGGGATGTCATGCGCGCTCAGTTCGCGGAGTGTCATGAAGCGTATCAAGCTGCTCAAAGACCGAGCCCTCTGGGAACGTGACATCCGCGGTCCAGAACGCTTTAGACGATGCTGTCACTGCTCGGTATGCCGCTAATTCACTTCTCATGGAGTCTTCGGTGATGACAGCGACTATAGAGCATGCCATCGCTGATTGTCGTTCACATACCTCTGGTCAGGCGGCCCCGCGGCTTCCCGGGTACGCTTTGTCCCTAGCGGTTGTTTTGGCACTTATAAGTTTGTCCTACCCCAAAGATGAACTTGGGCGCTTATTGGTGCTAAGAGCAAAGGTGGAGGTACTATGGGTTCTTAGGAGGATTCGTCAAGACAAGGTGCGTAGAAAATGTGATGAACATGAAGGTACTCTCGCACTCGCTCGTAGTGCATGAGGCAAGGGCAAAGTCATGTAAGATATCCGTCGGTTGATAAGCGAGGCAAACTGGGAATTGTCTCAAGCCAACATTCAGTGTGACGAAGGGCGTCTGATGATGGAGGCCGTGGACATTGACATTGCCCGCTGTCGCGTGCTGATAGTCGGCTAGGTTGCATGTCGTTTCGGGGTAGCTTACCTTGTTTCTTTTGTGGTTGTTGTTGTGTTTTTTTTTTTTTGCATCTGCTTTGGGGGTTCTGCCTCTTGTGATGTTCGTATAATTCATTACTTGTTGCTAGACTTTTCTTCCTTGTTGATCCTCCTTATCATTTTTGTCTCGTGGATGTTGCCATGCTGGTCTTGGTCTTTAGTTCCCAATTCCCCAGGGATCATTTCGAGCTTACCTTCCCATTTGGAGGTGCCCTATACCTGCCTAGGGAGCACCATCTTTTGCGCATCATCATTAATATGGGTCGACACGTATCATAACATGCAAAGGAGGGATGTGGACAGTTGTTGTATCGTAAATTGCGTCATTTCCCTTTATATAAAGTTTTCTTTTCTTAGTTTGATCACTAGTTTCTTTTTAACTTCCTTTTCTCCCTCTTTTGGTCAACATATCGCCTGCATGGCTAATTCTCTTCTCGGATACGTGTTATCCTTGGCGCCCATTCCTATGTTGGTATCGGCGATGTTTAAACGTGATGAATTGAAGCGGCTTTTGCTCGTGAAGACTGAAATTAAAGTGCTTCGAGAGCAGAGAATGGAGAATAGACATACCAAGAGCGCGAGTTTTAGGGAACGGAACGAGGCATACCAAACCGCTCAGCGAGATGAATTATCAGGTCGTGTGCCATTGGAGATCCAGCGTGCGTTGGATGAGGTTGTTACCGCTCGCGACGCGGCTAATCAATTATTCGCGGATTCTTTAATGATGATGGTTACTATAGATCGCGCCATTTCTGATTGCCATCTATGGATTTCTGGCCAGGCAGCCTCACCGCTTCTTGGGCATATTCTGAACTTAGCGGATGCGTCTTCGCTAGTACCTCATCCCTACCTTGAGGATGAGTTAGCGTGTTTGTTGATTTTAAGGGAAGAAGTAGGTTTGCTATGAACGCTTAGGTTAATTCGTCAGGATATGGCGTGTAAAGAGTACGATGAGCATGAGGATACCCTCTCGTTTGCTCGTGGGGCCGGAGCTGAAGGTAAAATTATCCAGGACATCCAAAAGTTAGTGAATGAAGCTGATCAGGACCTTCATTTGGATACCGCGCAATGTGATGACGGGCGTTTGATGGTGGAAGCTTTGGATGTGGATATTGCTCGTTGTCGTGCATTAATGGATGATTAGATTGCAAGCCCTCCCCTTTTATTTTAGTGTCCCGTTTGTGGCTCCGCTGTTGTTCTTCTTATACATTTGCTTTGAAGCGTGAATAATATTTTTCTTTTGAGTTGGGATATTGTTCTTTTCTTTTTCTCTTCTTTCTTTCTTGGCGGGGGGGCCGCCGCCCCACCCACCCTTTTTTTGAGGGATACAGTGGGTTGGGTGAGTGGTGATGGAACGCGCCTACTCTTCCTTTTCCATTTTTTATTTTTTTATTTTTTTGGATCAACGCCCGCCTACTCCCCCTTTCTTTTTATCAGACGCATGCGGTGGTATGGGTGGTCGTTGATGGAACGCGCCTACTCCCCCTTTCTTTTTATTAGAAGGATGCGGTGGTATGGGTGGGCGTTGATGGAACGCGCCTACTCCCCCTTTCTTTATATCAGAAGGATGCGGTGGGATGGGTGGGCGTTGATGGAACACGCCTACTTCCCCTTTCTTTTTATCAGAAGGATGCGGTGGGATGGGTGGGCGTTGATGCAATGCGCCTACTCCCCCTTTCTTTTTATCAGAAGGTTGCGGTGGGATGGGTGGGCGTTGATGGAACGCGCTTACTCCCCCTTTCTTTTTATTAAAAGGATGCGGTGGGATGGGTGGGCATTGATGGAACGTGCCTACCCCCCCCCCCCCCCCCCCCTTCTTTTTATCAGAAGCATGCGGTGGGATGGGTGGGCGTTGATGGAATGCGCCTTTGGCATTCCCGTAGCCTTTTGTAAATTTGCACACCTTTGTTGATAACTTACTATTTATTATTCAGAGCGAGTTCTTATACATTGACCGATTTTATGCATAGAATTTTTTCAACCATTTGCCATTGATGGGAGTTTTGACTTTAGTTCAATCCATTCGCCTAAGCGTATAGTATCCACTTTCCGCCACTTTTCTTATCTTGAACTGGCCTTCCCAGTTTGCAGCAAACTTTCCAGCGCTGGCATTCCTTTGTACATGAGGGGCGATTTTTAAGACCAACTCGTCTACCTTGAAAGCTCTCTCTTTCACGCTTTGGTTGTAATAATTAGCTGTGCGCTTCCTGTAAGCTTCTGCGAATCGTTCCGCTCGTGCTCTTCTTTATTCTATCATATCTAAGTGGGCGAAATGACTTATTTCGTATAGTGTGGTGTGACTAGCCATTGCTACTCTTGCTGACGGAATCGCTATTTCCGCTGGTAGTATCGCATCTTCCCCATAGACTAGTGAATAGGGCGATGCTCCTGTAGAGCTGCTCTTCGAGATTCTATACGCCCATAATGAGAATGGTAACTGTTCATGCCATTCTCTATGATGATCATGTACTTTTCTGCTTAAAACCCGGATGAGTGTTTTATTCGTTGCTTCTGCTTGCCCATACCCCTGGGGGTAGTAGGGGGTTGATATGTGCAGTCTTGTGTTGTATTGGCGAAGCAGATCTATAACATCCTTGTTTACGAACGACTTGGCATTATCTGCCATGATTATCATAGGCGCGCCGAACCTGTAGATAATTTTTTCCTTGATGAATGCAGCCACAGTTGCTCCGGCGTAGTCTTTGAGGTGTATTGCCTCGACCCACTTTGATGCATATTCGGTAGCTGTTATTATGTATTTGTGGCGCTTTGAAGACATCGGGTTGATGGGCCCTATAAGGTCCAATCCCCAGCTATCGAATGGCCACGATATTACTATACTGTGTAATTGAGTGTGCGGCGCCCGAATCAGGGTTCCATGCATCTGACAACTTAGGCATTATCGGACGTACTTTGCAGTATCGCTTTCCATGGTTGGACAATAAAATCCTTCTTCGTAGAGTTGTAGGAACAACTTCCGCATTCCTTGGTGCTCAGCGTCATGAGACCGAGTCATTACTTCCCTCGCTTCTTGGTCAGATAAGCACCGTAGCGCGGCGTTACTGTAGCTTATGCGATAAAGGATACCCTCGTACATGAAGAAACGCGCTCCCTTCTTTTGGATCTTTTGATCCGCTTGTATTTCGTTGGGGAGCTTTCCATGTTGGATGAAATCTATGTAAGGTTGCCTACAATCTGCTCCCTCAACTGTGCAGACTTCCGCAGGATGTGGTGGAGCCTGACAATCCGCACAACCATCTTGGAGGGTTGATGCTTGCGCTGACATGCTTGGCCAGTATATTCCCAACCTATGAAGTTTTTTGTAAAAATGAACGGCGCCAGTTTGCCCGCACGTCTCTGCGTGCAGCCTTTGGAGTATGCTTTCCGCTTCTCTTTTATTTATACATCTTGCGAGGGACCCTCCGGCAGCTCGATAGTAAGGCTCCTTGGATTACCACGAATTTCTTTAAGGATTGGGTAGGCATTACTCGGTCTTCATCCATCCGAGTTAGGTCTTCAATATATACTTGCCTCCAATCATCTGCTTCCTCAAAGGCTAGGTCTTCTTTCTAGGTGCTGGGAATGTCTTTTCTTCTTACCGTGACTGTACCCTTTTCTTCTCCATTTAGTTGCATCTTACTCGCCAGTGTTTCTAAAGCATCTGCATGCAGGTTTCCGCTTCTTCCCGTATGGTCTAATGTTGACCCCGTCTGGTTCATCAGATTCTGGACCTCTGCTCGATAAGGCGCTAGGTGTGGCTCTTTGGCGTGGAAGTTTCCATTCACCTGATTTTTCACTAGTTTTGAGTCACCTTTTATTTCTATCCTTCCTAAATTGAAATCCTTTGCCATCCTAAGTCCTAGAATTAGTGCTTCATATTCGGCAACATTATTACTGCACGGGAAATCCAATTTGAATGAATACGAGAGTAAGTAGCCCTGTGGAGCTTCGAACACTACTCTTGCTCCTCCAACGGTGCCATATGACGATCCGTTAAAGAACATGGTCCAAGGTTTGTCGATGTCTGCGGCTGTTACTTCCCCACATATGTATTCGTGTACCTCACCATCTCCCTCTCCTGGGAACATGGCTATTAGGTCAGCTATTGCCTGTCCTCTTACCGCGTTTGGTTGCTGATATTTGATCTCAAACTCTGACAATTGTAGCAACCATCGAGCAGTTCTTCCTGTTAGGACGGGTTTCGAAGCTAGGTAGGCTATGGGATTTGCCGCGACCACTACAATGGTCTCGTGTATCAGGAGATAAGGGTGTAGCTTCTGTGTCGCATATATGAATGCAAGACATACTTGCTCTACGCGCTGATATATCAATTCCGCGTCTCGCAGAACTCGTCTAACATAATAGATAGGTGACAGATCGTTTCCCCCCATGTTTTGTTCGATAACTGCGCCTATCGCTGAGCTGGTAAACGCCATATAGAGATAGAGGGGAACTCCTCGTATTGGGGGCCTGAGAACCTTAGGGATGATGAGGCATTGCTTCAGTTTTTCGAACGCGGTGCACTGCACTTTTCCCCACACAAAGGATACGTTTTTCTTTAGTAAAGGAAGAAATGCGGTCATTAACTGCGCTAAACCAGGTACGAAGCGCCGTATGTATGATATCCGTCCTATGAAGACTTGTAGTTCTTTTGCGTTTGCCGGGGGTGCCGTGGTTGGATCCCTTCAATTGTCACCACGAAGCATAGGAACTTTCCTGATGTTACCCTGAAGGCACATTTGAGGGGATTCATTTTGAGCTTGAATTTCCTGCATCTCTCAAAGGCTGTCTTCAAGTGAGAGGCGTGATCTTCAGCTTCTTGCGTTTTAACCACAATGTCATCAACGTATACCTCTACAGTTTGGTGTAATAGGTCGTGGTATATGGAAGTCATGGCGCGCTGATGTGTAGCGCTAACGTTCTTTAGACCGAAAGGCATCACTACATAGTAGAAATTTCCGTATGGGGTTTGGAAGGCGGTTTTCTTTGCATCCGACAGAGCCATCTTTATTTGATTGTACCTGCTGAAGCCTTCCATGAAGGAGAATCGCTTCTTCCCTCCTGTTGCATCTAGAGTCATATTGATGTTTGGCAACGGGAAGTCGTCCTTCGGGCACGCTCGATTTAGGTCTCCATAATCCACACAGCACCTGATCTTTCCGTTCATCTTTACTACAGGCATGATGTTAGCTAGCCAAGTCGGGTGTTGGATGAGCTTGATGAACTTAGCCTTAAGCAACCTTTCCACTTCTTCATTTATTGCGAGAGTTGTGGCCCTAGGGAACTCCCTGCTTTTTTTCTTTACAGGCTTGAACTAGGGAGACACTCCGAGGTTGTGGGCCACAAGATCGCTGTCTAAACCTGTAATTTCGTCGTAGTCGAAGGCGAAGACATCCTTGTAGTCTCTGAGTAGCGCGATCAACGCTTCTCTCTCTCCTTCATCCAAGTTCCTTCTTATCATGATGGGGCGCTTGTCCTCTTCTGTTCCTATGTTGATTTCCTCCATCCCATCCATAGTAAGATCTTCAGGCGTTCGCTCTTCCGCAGCCTTAGGGGTCGCGTCTATGAGTTGGTCTCGCATCTCCTCGTTATCAATTGTGTTGTAAGGTAGTTCCACTAAGCTTTGTTTGGTATCTTCAGAGGGAGATTCCACTTCGTTTGTCATCGTATCGGCGCAATCTTGCACATCCGCGGGTGCTCCCTCAGTTGATTGCTACAAGAGGTAAACGTGCCCTCCGTCTGGCTTAGAGAAGCGCTGGAACCTGGGCTGATATTCTTGTTTTCTCTTCTTTTCGGTGGGGAACACCATTCTGGATGGGCTAAATACAGACTTAGTCGACTCCGGCTTTTCTTCCTCGCCCCACTTAGGGAGTGGGGTGAGTTGCACTTTGGGCATCTCATCCGCCTCTTTTGGTTCGTTGTAGAAGACTACATCCGCCCCGTATGCTTCCTCTGGGTCGAAAGGGTTGCTCGTGGCGGGGATCCGGTATTGCCTACCTCCCATATTGGTTTTAACACACTGATGATATGTCAACGCCACCACCTTATGGTTAAGTAGATATCCTCTTCCGAGTAGTACATGGAACGTGGTGTCATCTTCTAATACATAGATTGGTGTGAGCGCTCGGATAGAGACGACTTTTATGACTAAATTGACAGTTCCAATGGTTGTTTGGATATGACATCTGAATCCCTTTACTGTTGTAGTTCGCATTCTGATTGCAGACCGCTGCACTCCCAAGATGTCTAACGTGTGCATGGAAATTAGATTCAAGGACGCGCCTCCATCTACGAAGGCTCTCTTTAGTGGGTGTTTGTTGATGCGCATGGTTAAGTACAAGTGCCTAAGGTGTTCTCCTGGATAGCAGATGTCTTCGTCTGTAAACACGATCGCCTCCTTGGGGAGAGGGCCATAAGATCTTCCCACTGCGATAGCCTCTATAGCCTTCGACGCTTCTTTAATTTGATCTTCGCTGAAGCCAAGAGAATCAAAAAACTGTTGGGCTAATACTGTTTGGGCGAATTTACTGGCCACGCCATCTATGTTTGTGAATGCAAGGTTCTCCATTTTTACCTCACACGCCTCTTTTTCATCGTCATCCCAAGGTCTCCAGACATCTCGACTCGGGTCATGAGAGAGCATCATGACTTGATGTTGAATCGCCTTACCGCCTTCAGGCTTACTCATCTCGATTTCGCCTATCTCCAGCTTTCTCTGGAACATTCTTTGGAGGTTGTAGCAGTCGGTTGTGGGGTGTTGTATCCTGCGATGGTAGTGAAAGTACCTAGCGTCGTTCTTATCTATGGTATCGGGATCCGTTTTTGTTGGAGGAGACTGGGTTTCTTTGTTTGCTATCCATTGTTCTAACAGACCCACAATCTACTCTTTACTGCAAGGTAAGGGCGGAGGGAGCGTTTGTGTGCTCCAGCCTTCTCGGTTATTTTTCACGTGGGTATTCCTAGGCAAGGTTGACACGGTATTGACTGTATTGCGCCAAGCGTATACTGAGTTGTGCTCCTCGACACAATCGGCGATTCTTGCCGCTGCTTCTTCTAACTCGACGAATGTCGGGAATCGGAAGTTGACCAGGCTTTTCTTAAAGGATGGTGTCATTCCGCGTACGCATATCTCCACTAGCGCTTCTTTCTTGACGTCCTCGTGGCAATCTAAAGTGAGGAGACGGAACCTGACGATGTACTTTCCTTTTTCTTCACCTAGCGCTGGTTGCACTTGCTCAAATCTATAGTAGTGACTTTTCTTTTTGTTGAATAAAACTTTCTAAGGAAGAGAGTGGACATGGTCGACCACGATTTAATGCTTCCTGACTTTAGGTTGTCATACCAAGTGAACGTCGTGTCAGTTAGCGACTTCGGAAACTCCCTCAAGAATAGCTTCCCGTTAGTTGCGTGATCATTCATAGTAGATAGGAATCGGATAAGATGTTCCCGCGCATTCCCTTGATCATTGTAAATCTTGAATTTCGGCAAAGTATAATCTTATGGGTACTGATATTCTGTGACTTCGGAGAAGTATGGGCTAGCCATGAAATCATAGTTGTCCTGCTTCACGACTCTGTAGTTCGTTTCCAAGTACTTGGCCATCGCCTCTTGTGTCATAGCTATAGGTTCTTCTTCTTTTTATCCTGAATCTTCCATTGCTCCTTTGGTATTCTGCTCGGCATTTGCCACCTTCAGAAGTTTCCTTAGCTCTTGTTCTCTACGGACGTGGTCCTCTAGCTCTTTCTGCATCTCCTTCAGAGAAGG
This sequence comes from Papaver atlanticum, assembly GCA_023531105.1. NCBI lineage: Eukaryota > Viridiplantae > Streptophyta > Magnoliopsida > Ranunculales > Papaveraceae > Papaver > Papaver atlanticum. Next base: position 1,860,797 of record JAJJMB010002020.1, read on the forward strand.
TTGTATGGGTGGCGTGTTCTCGACTCCCTGTTGTTTGTTTTTATCGTGTGGAGGGTCCAGTCTTCTCACCTGTGTGATTGGGTCCAACACTATCCCTACTCTCTCGATTTCTGGGTTAAGTGGCGGGTCATTTGGTTGGTTCTCTACCGCGCCACCTAGGTGTGTCATGGTGAGCTAGGAACGAGCCTCTAGGTGTGGTCGCCAAATGTTGAGGGATGATTTTAGTTTTGGTTCTACCCGCCCTAGTCTCACCAAGTGACCTCACTTTACTAGGAGTAGTAAGAGAGAGAGTTTCCTTTCCTTTGTACTTTGTCCTTCTTTATATAGACTTTCCTCAAAGTCCCTCTTTTTATGACATCATGACACATGTCCTAAACCTCCTTAATTACCTCTAATGTCATTCCTTAATATAATCCCTTTCTTATCCCTTAATTCTTCCTTTGTCCCTCCTATCTCATGGGCATTTTCTCGTTGGACTTGGGCCTAGTCCCCAAGTCTCCACATCTCATATTAGGCTTACCTCCCCTCTTAGGGGCATCCCGAACCCGCTAAGGGTATCATTTTTCATGTATCAGCACTCTTCGTCTCGGAGTGATAGGAGCTCTTCGGGCCTAATCGGGATTCTTCATCTTTGAGTTAGCTTCTCTTTCTTCAGGAGTTGAACTTCCGCATCCTTTCTTGGGATTCATACTGTTTAAGTTCATACGATCCTCTGCATGGCCTGATAGCTGACCATACTTGTGGGCATGAGTACCTCGACTAGGTTGGATATTTCAGCAAAGTGGAAATTTTTCCTTGGATTATCAAAATAACAATTTTACCCATGGGGCTATAAAATGACTTTTACTTTCGGTCCAAAAACCACCATCTACATGAGTTTACTTCAAAATGACGAGTTTTTGTATTCTAGTGGTAAGCCTCAAACTAGCTAGGATATTTAGAAGATAAATAATTTGTTTGACTGACCCTCAAATTGTTTATAGGATTCAACCTGTTTACATCTTTGCTTCTAACTCTGTCTGCTCAAGATGGAGAGGTACAAAGCAAGATTTGTTGACGAGAAAATCAGTTTAATCTTTAATTTTTCGTAATCAAAATATCAATGACAACATTTTTGGGAAAGACCGTAAAAATTTAATGTTATTCCTAGCATCAAAATGTTGAATTGGGAATTGTTTGTCGATTTGTTTTATGCAACTTTGATGAACAGGAGACCGATGACCATTTTTTTACCGACTGATCGTCTATTAAAGCAATACGGTTTGTCCTTGGAGTTCCATAACCAATATACCAAGGGAACTTACATAGGGTCATATTTGGTTTGAGGATACTTGGGTTAAGTGGATAAGAATTTCCTTTGTTATTAATTAGGTCCCGTATAATTATTAAAATATGGTATTCTGTGAAGGTATCTACCCAGTCCATTTATCTTGGTGGTGAATGATGTAATTGTAGATAGTGGTAAAAAGATTCGTTCAACTCAAACTTGTGAAGATTTAATTTTAGAACTAATTCTAAATTAAACTGGCAATTAAAATAGAAGTTGATAACAATATTACGAGAGACTGAGACTCAGGATTCCCCCATACAACTTATTCATGCGATTCATATATTATTTCTAAACAATTACAGATCAAATATTGACTCTGATTTTTTGCCAAAAGTATATTTTTAAAGTGATAACTATAAATCAAAACCACGGAATATCAAAAGTCTTAAAATAAGCATGATCCATCAATTGAAATCACAACCATTCAATAAATCGATTAATAATCAATGCAAAAAGTCATAGAAGAATTAATCATAAATCGATTAATAATCAATGCGAAAAGTCATAGAAGAATTAATTATAATTATAACAAGCATGAAATATGGCTTCCTCCGTTATCCCAGTGTTCGGTTTAGCTCCTCATATTGAAAACACTCTCAAAAGATTTATTAGTATCTCAAAAAGTGTTTACAAAGATGAAAAGAGATAAAATAATAAAAACAGGGAATCAGCGACGCAGTATGGGCGTTACAGAGTCGCTATTACAAAGGAATTATTGAAAATCAAAGATATTAGTGGCTAAAGACCTGCTGCAAGCACTGTTGAAAATGACAGTTCTCTGCAACACACCTTAGGCGTCAATTTTTTTTCAACTTCTTCACATGCTGCTGCAGAAACGACTCTGCAACTTTTTGTTTCTTCTATGCAGCGTGATTTCGTCCTCTGTCTTCATCACAATCTCTATATTGCCCTTTCTGGCTCTCCAATAACCCATATACATACACCATAGGTCAATATCTAGGGTAAGTATCTTCCAAATATATTTTCTTTTTTTTCATGTAAAGATCATTCGTGATATTTTCTTTCCTTTTATTTTTTTTCTTTCCTCTCACACATCTTCTCTGCTTAATCCAAACTCTCTTCTACACGTAAAACCAACCCGAAAGATAGTTTATCTCCTACCAAATCCTCTACGTAGTCTCCCTTTTACAAATAAAACTCCGAAACTTTCTCCTCCCTGATTTACCGAGATATATCACGAAACTTCTTTTTCTTCGATTCAAAGGCAACTACCAACCCTGTTTGGGTGTAATAAACCAATCCAAGTAAATCTCACAAAAAATCTCCAAGAAAATCAATCCAGAAAACTTACAGTTGACTGAAATTATTTTATGCCAAAAATCCTTTCTATTGGCGAAGAAAAGGGTGATGCCCCTGTTCCAATTTCCGATGCATTTAACGATTGGGGTTCCCATAGTAATTCCGGGTGCTTATACAATTTTTTATTGGGTACTTTTTGCACTTCTCCAATGTGCCTTTAGTACTTTTCTGGGTACCTTTAGTAATTTCTCTCGTGGGGGTGGGGGAGGGGGTGTAAATATCACTTTCCGAGCGAATTTTTTCACAAAAGTTTATTTCTCCACAAATGCCTGCACACACATAAAACACCATAATAAATACAAAATTGAGCACTAACAATATAGAGAATTCAGACCACATCAGACGCACAAAATTGTGTCTATCGGTGAATATTAAGAAAAGGGGAAAAAATTGATCCCATGGAATGAGAGCGAAAACTGAATTCGCAGCTCCATGACTGCCGGATAAGGGAGATGTGATATCATTAAACTGTGACTTAACCACAATTATCTAATTGGACTTTTATCACAACTGCCAAATTTTCTCTTCTGCCTTCTTTAATTTTTCGTTTTGATCAGATCTGCCTTCCTGAAATTGCTATTTTAAGTATGTTATTGACCAAAATTGGCTGGAATAGTTCCTGGAAATTGGAGACCCATCTAGAAAAGAAACTTGTAGATGCAATTGATTTGTAAGATTTGATAAAGAAACTTTATATTAAGATTAACTTGAAACTTGGGCTAACAAGCGTTTTGGGTGGTACGGGTTTGGGGGTATATCCTTTTATAGATAGTTTCAGATACATGATCGAAGAGGCTTGTCTGATCCATAAATGTAATGAAACAAAATGACTAGTTCTCATGGTTTATTTCTTTGTTAGTCACGTATCGATTAACTTTATCTAAAACAAAGCACGCCGGAGCACAAATGAGAACCACCAAGGTTTATTCCTAGTAACATTAGGCTACTGGTGATCATATCGAGTTTATATATCAGGCATCAGTAACCACTTTGACATTTAAGTAAGCATTTAATTTAAATATAACGCAGAAAGGCATACATTCTTGTCCATGGGGATTAAAGTGTTGATTTTGATAAATAATAGTCCTCTTTCTTGGATTATTATGACTTTCTTGGCGCCAGAAATAAAAGGATTGTGGACATCGGTATTTGAAAGAAGTAATTATAATTCGGAAAGATATTGGTCGTTAAATAAATTCAACCATTTAATCGTGGTTCAGTTTAGAGTTTGATGATGTCAAATCTCTAAAATCCGACCATCATGAAGTTGTGGATTCATTTTTCCTCCCGCACTGCGATATCAAAATTATTTCGTTAGAAAAGTATCAAAGATTGAAGAATTATATTAATTATCCTAGATACTAGGAATGAAAGATTGTACAACAACAGTTTAGGAACAAAAAACTAGTGTAGATTCGACCGAGACTGATATTATCACTCAAAGCGAGTGCTGACCATAAAAAAAACTAGAGTAGATTCTAGTTTCAAATAACCATGACTTCTTAGATAAATAGTATTTTCTTTCACTTTGCAAAGACTTTAATTCATCTTATAAAATTTCACTACTAATATTCAACGCGATTTATAAAAATCAAAGCAGTGCAAAAGAAAACAAAACTATCAGTATTCAATTAAAAAAAAAAGACATTATGAAGTAATTTTAAGAACCTCTACTCCAATAATTTTGGTAATGGCTAAAGTACCCTTAATTAGATTAGTTTGCTAAGCTTAATTGGATGATAGATTAGTCTGCTAAATTAAACTTTAGATTTAGATTTTATCTTTTCAAGTATTAGTTATAGAATAAAGAGAGTAGTAGAAGAAGAAAGACTTTGGGAGATTTGAGTCATATGTGAGATTCTAGTGAGGAATTTGATGTTGGGAAATCCTCATCTCACCAAGAAAAAGGTGTTGACATTGATTTTGATAAGAATTCCTAATTCTAACCTTATATAGAGAATCAAATTTTCATCCATGAAAAAACCCAAATCAAGGTTCAAATGAAGGAACAAGTGTATAGCCACGCAAAGAAACTAATGATAAAAATACTCCGAATAATCAGTTATTGATGTGTTAAAGGTGATTTATGTTTGTTTGATTCGTGAATTTACAAACCCATAGTCGGCATGTTGTATAATGGATACAATGCCGACTTTCAGGAGTCGGCATTGTATATAATGTTGTGGTCTTGAAAGTCAGTATTTTTCTTCATCATACAATTATGCCGACTTTAGATAATCCCCCAATATCCAGATACAGTCGGCATGGTCAAAGATATAGAGCAATGTCGACTGTTGGCTCCACAGCCGGTATAAGGTTAATCTTCGAAAATAATGTCGACTATCCCATTATATTGGGCAGATACTTTGGGTATAAGTCGGCATAGTAGATGCCGACTGCTCAATAGTCGGCATTGATTGTTTTTCACGAGCATGCCGACTCCTCTGTCGGCATTCAATATGACTCAAAGCCACGTCGACTGTTAGACAGTCGGTATTGTTTTGGTTTTACGGCTATGCCGACTTATCGGATTATTTTAGTTTTTTTTTTGTTAGATCATACTTCATCACGGCGAAGACCCTAAGCCTATGCGAGAGTTGTCTCCGGATACTTCCGATAATTATGTGACTGATTTGGAATTCGCAAGCAAAGATGAGGCAGTTAAGTGGGCTAAAGAAACGGCTCTTAAGAATATGTGTGTATTAGTGAAAAATCATTAATGCGAGGATGTTCGGTCTGAGATGACTTGCGAGAGAGGTGGGTCATACACTATCCAAAAGAGAAAGGATTATGTATACCAAAATAAGACTAGTAGAGTATATGTTGAGGTGTCAAACTCACAAAAAATAAATTCCTTACTCTTCTTACACTAACAAGTAGCACAAGGATAAGCAGGTTCGTTCCTAAGGGAGAGTTGGGCTAAATTTGTTGATTTAATTTCTGAAAGTATGAATAAAGCAAAAACTACGAAACAAATATTAATGCAAACAATGAGGATGAGAATGATTAGGGGTTGTTTATCCACTAGTGAACATGAATCTTCTTCAAAATACGTTTACTAACAATCCTAGACAAGTTATAAGTTCAACAAGTCCATTAAACTCCAAAGTCACTTCGTAGAATAAGTTCTCTACTCATGTCTAGTCAATCAAGCCACTTTGAATAAGCTCTCTAGTGTAACTTAACTAACCAGTATGTTCTATGAGTCGAATTGATCCTAACCACATGCACATAAGTTCGACATGTTAACTTAGGGTTGTCAAATAAACATCAAAATCCACAACATCTCATTGCAACGTTGATGTTTTGCTACTTGTTAATTACGGATTACGGTTCTAAAGTCTAGCATTAGTTTTGCAAACAAGTTATCTAATTGGCCACTCAAACAACTTGAAAACAATTCATGGTCATAAAAACGGCATAAGACAAACCATAACACAATATTGAGAAAGAAAGATTAACTTATAAATTCAAGTCACGGTTTCGAAATAATCCCTAACCAAGCAGGTATTTAGCTACTGGAGTTCATGACAAAACAAAAGATGAATATATGAAACTGTAATAGCAAACCAAAACAGCAACAGCAGCAAGTGGTGGTGGAATGGTATTGTAGACTGGATGATATGGTGGAGGCGTATGGACTGATGGTGTGGACTGCAACTGCGGAGGTGATACTGTTGTACTGCCGTTGGTGCGAGGTGGAGTTGCTGCGAACAGGTGGGGTGCTGGTGATGGATGGAAGTTGTTGTAGTGAATGGAAGATGGATATGAACTCCAGCTGTTGTTGGTGATGTATGCATGTGGTACTGGGAACTGGTGGTATGCAAGGATGGTGGTGAAGATGGAATTCTGTATGCTGGTGGAGATGCAGATGGTGGATGATGCTGTTGGTGGTATGCTGTGCTGGTGGTAATGAATGGATGATGGCAGGATGGCGATGTATGCAGATGGAAGGTTGTTGTTCAGCGAGCAAAAGCTCGCTGAAACTAGGGTTTCAAGCAGTGGTGAAGGGGGTATTGGGATGATGATATGTAGCTCTTGTTCTTCCCTTTCATAGACTTCAATTCCTGCAATGTCGAACTTTCCTTAACACACACAAATTCCAGCTGACTTTTCGGCCAAACTTCAGTTATTCACCTGATTTTCAGGGCTTTGTACCAAGCCTCACGGCTCACCCAATGTTCTGTGTTGTATCAAAACCCTTCAAACAGACCCACAAATCACTAGCCACTGCGAGATACTCCTCTTCTTTCGGCTGTTTCAGATATAAACTCTGCCTAAGACTACAGCATGTGCTCACTCCTTGCCTTGCCTTCTAAAACAGACCACCATGGTCCATGGCAACAAATTCAGGCGTCTTCCCTGTATGGCAACAATCTCTCCTTCTAACTTGGCTTCAGAACCTTGTACTGACCCTCGGAAATCACTCCTTGGACCCATGTTCTTCGAAGCTTCTAAATCACTCTTCAATGAGACCCACAGACTACGACTCATCCCTCAACTCCACGGCAGTAGCTCAAGTTCTTTCTCCCTGTGTTCTCTCAGCTAAATTCAACAGCCAAACTCGACCAAAACCCACCAGAACACGGCCTAACTGACTGCAAAACTGGATCAGGCATTTTATCGAACATTTGTTGTGTGGCTGGCATACTGATGATGGCTGTGCACTGACTGCACATATTGAAAGATGCAAATCTTCCTTCCCTGTATAAGACGATTCAAACACAAACCCATAACTCCAAATCATTCACAAGCATTAATTTCAACAGCCAGAACAATGGTAGCAGTTGATCTTTCTTCCCTGTAATATCAGCTTGATACCAAAACGATCACAAACTCGTCCACTTTGCTTGTCACATTCCAATTCAGCTCAAACCCACCTTCTAATTCTTCTCATAGAACTCAAAGAGTGCCTTTAATCTTCTTCAATCACTCCAGAGATCAATGGAAGCAAATCGGGTTTTTTTTATGTGTATTGTCGGTTGAACTAAACCCAAAACTTTATCACAGACTCGTACCAACCTCCTTCTCTTGTCCTGAGTTCGAAATCCTCTCTGTTCCCTTGGTACTTAGCCATCGAGCCTGGTATTGCCGCCGTTGAGAGTGGTGTAGTGCTCGTGTAGCTAAAATGAGCTTAGACTGAAATTGAATGAAGAATAAAATCTCGACAAGTTTTGTAGGTTAGGAAGTAAAGTAGAAGCAGGTGGCCCTGAGTAATCAGAGTATGGTGGTCCAGCAAATTGCTTTCTTGGCATATTAGAGCCTTCTGTCCATGCACGCTTTGACTCTGTAAATTCCAAATTCGCCAAATAATGAATTAAGCTCTTATTTGCCTTCTTTCACGTCACATGACTCCAAAACACCTACAAAATGAAAACAAAGCATAGTATACAAAAAATACAAGAAAATAACCAAGAAAAGCATACAAAATTGATACTCAAAAGATGTAATTTAGGCACCTATCAAATTCCCCACACTTAATCTTTGCTAGTCCTCGAGCAAACAAAACAAAACTAAAATACAACAACTCCGTTTCGTCGAGGCTACGGTTACTCTTAGCATGAATAACAAGCCTTTAAACCCCTGGGTGTCCCTAGTGGACGAGTTTTAGTCTCGTGAAGGTTTGCTAGAGATATACCCACAAAACCTATTACTCCAAATTCCAACTACCTGTGAAGAATGTAGGAACGAATCCAAAATGATTACAGGAGGAAGTACCCTGATGCAAATCCAATTCATATATAAGTAAACAAAGCTCTACTCAGAATGTCGAACAAACCACAATACTCGGAATCTAACTAACCACAATCACACATGAATAGATTAAGAAGATGGATATAGAGATATATGTTTGTGAATGTTGACTAAAGTGAACGGTGTTTCCCATATCTGTCTGAAGGTCACTGCCAAGATGAACCTAAAAATCCTATTGGATTGAGATACTGGTCTAATATTGACTCAGCTGGCATATACAAGGGAACCAGTGGTCGATAATCCTAATTCTAGATCAACTCGGCTGGCAAATACAAGGGAACCAGCGGTCGATTTATTAATTGAACAATTATAATAATAATAATAATAATAATAATAATAACTTTTTTTTTCTTTCTTTTTGAATTGACAACATGATTAGATCTTTTGGATCCAAGTGCATGCTTCTTGACAGCAAATTACATGGTAATTCCCATTGCAACGTTGATGTTTTGCTACTTGTGATTATATTACCATAACAATTACGGATTACGGTTCTAAAATCTAGCATTAGTTTTGCAAACAAGTTATCTAATTGGCCACTCAAACAACTTGAAAACAATCCATGGTCATAAAAACGGCATAAGACAAATAATAACACAATATTGAGAAAGAAAGATTAACTTATAAATTCAAGTCACGGTTTCGAAATAATCCGTAACCAAACAGGTATTTAGCTACTGGAGTCAATGACAAAACAAAAGATGAATATATGAAACTGTAACAGCAAACCAAAACAGCAACAACAACAAGTGGTGGTGGAATGGTATTGTAGACTGGATGATATGGTGGCGGCGTATGGACTGATGGTGTGGACTGCAACTGCGGAGGTGATACTGTTGTACTGCCGTTGGTGCGAGTTGGAGTTGCTGCGAACAGGTGGAGTGCTGGTGATGGATGGAAGTTGTTGTAGTGAATGGAAGATGGATATGAACTCCAGCTGTTGTTGGTGATGTATGCAGGTGGTACTGGGAACTGGTGGTATGCAAGGATGGTGGTGAAGATGGAATTATGTATGCTGGTGGAGATGCAGATGGTGGATGATGCTGTTGGTGGTATGCTGTGCTGGTGGTAATGAATGGATGATGGCAGGATGGCGATGTATGCAGATGGAAGGTGGTTGTTCAGCGAACAAAAGCTCGCTGAAACTAGGGTTTCAAGCAGTGGTGAAGGGGGTATTGGGATGATGATCTGTAGCTCTTGTTCTTCCCTTTCATAGACTTCAATTCCTGCAATGTCGAACTTTCCTTAACACACACAAATTCCAGCTGACTTCTCGGCCAAACTTCAGTTATTCACCTGATTTTCAGGGCTTTGTACCAAGCCTCACGGCTCACCCAGTGTTCTGTGTTGTATCAAAACCCTTCAAACAGACCCACAAATCACTAGCCACTGCGAGATACTCCTCTTCTTTCGGCTGTTTCAGATATAAACTCTGCCTAAGACTACAGCCTGTGCTCACTCCTTGCCTTGCCTTTCCTTCTAAAACAGACCACCATGGTCCATGGCAACAAATTCAGGCGTCTTCCCTGTATGGAAACCATCTCTCCTTCTTACTTGGCTTCGGAACCTTGTACTGACCCTCGGCAATCACTCCTTGGACCCATGTTCTTCTAAGCTTCTAAATCACTCTTCAATGAGACCCACAGACTACGACTCATCCCTCAACTCCACGGCAGTATCTCAAGTTCTTTCTCCCTGTGTTCTCTCAGCTAAATTCAAAATCCAAACTCGACCAAAACCCACCAGAACACGGCCTAACTGACAGCAAAGCTGGATCAGGCATTTTATCGAACATTTGTTGTGTGGCTGGCATACTGATGATGGCTGTGCACTGATTGCATATATTGAAAGCCGCAAATCTTCCTTCCCTGTATAAAACGATTCAAACACAAACCCATAACTCCAATTCATTCACAAGCATTAATTCACACATTAATTTCAACAGCCAGAACAATGGTAGCAGTTGATCTTTCTTCCCTGTAATCTCAGCTTGATACCAAAACTATCACAAACTCATCCACTCTGCTTGTCAAATTCCAATTCAGCTCAAACCCACCTTCTAATTCTTCTCATAGAACTCAAAGAATGCCTTTAATCTTCTTCAATCACTCCAGAGATCAATGGAAGCATATCGGGTTTTTTTCTGTGTATTCTCGGTTGAACTAAACCCAAAACTTTATCACAGACTCGTACCAACCTCCTTCTCTTGTCCTGAGTTCGAAATCCTCTCTGTTCCCTTGGTACTCCGCCATCGAGCCTGGTATTGCCGGCGTTGAGAGTGGTGTAGTGCTCGTGTAGCTGAAATGAGCTTGGACTGAAATTGAATGAAGAATAAAATCTCGACAAGTTCTGTAGGTTAGGAAGTAAAGTAGAAGCAGGTGGCCCTGAGTAATCAGAGTATGGTGGTCCAGCAAATTGCTTTCTTGGCATATTAGATCCTTCTGTCCATGCACGCTTCCACTATGTAAATTCCAAATTCGCCACATAATGAATTAAGATCTTATCGTCACATGACTCCAAAACACCTATAAAATGAAAACAAAGCATAATATACAAAAAATACAAGAAAATAATCAGGAAAAACATACAAAATTGATACTCAAAATATGTAATTTAGGCACCTATCAGTATACAAGTCTATTACGAGGAAGGATGGATGTCCCTTCAAGCTTATATTCAATTTGAAGGGAAATATGTGGAAAAGTAAAGTATGGAACGATCACCATAATCATCCGGATACGGAGTCTTTTGTTGGGCACTCCTTAATTGTGAAGCTAAAACCTCATGAATTCTTGGAAATAAAGAGATTAATTAGAACACGCACCACACCATGTCAAATGCTTAGCGGGCATCAAGGCGAAGGATAATGTTAACGTGTCTTCCTTAAGTACAATTTATAGTGCCCAAGCAACTATAAGAAGGGAACGTTGCCAAGATAGGTCGATTTATGTGAGAATTTATAAAATTAACCACCAGTCACAACTACACAACTAAGGAAAAAAATTGGGCGGACGATAAGTTTCTTCAAATATTCATTTCTTATCCATGGATGGCGCAATGGGCTCAATCATTCTTTTCAGATCTTATGATGGATTGCATTTACAAGACAAACAAATACCATATGTTGTTTTTCAACATTGTGGGTCATATCATAGTTTGTTAGTGTCAAGGTTCATCCTTGAGTGGGTTGTAGTATAGAGTGTGGAAAACATTGTAACATGATGTTGTTGTCATCTTATAGTTATTTATAAACTTAACTATGATGTGGTTGCACTATTTTGATTTTGTTTTATTAAAGATTACATTAAACATTGCCTTCAATATATATATATATATATATATATATATATATAGTAACACTACACAGAACCTTCCATTCTATATCATACCATCCTCTATTATTGTTTTCAAAGCAGTCATTCAACCATTTTCTATTTATTATGAACTTCATATCAAAGTTTAAGTGCATCCAAACCTAGTTTGTGTAATTACAATTCATGTATGGGTTAATGATTCTCGATTCTTTCCACAAAGATTGCATGTTGTACTTATACCTGGAATGGTAGCTGTAATAAACATATTGTTTGTAAGTACGACATGTGCAGCATTCCATATGAAGTGTTTTACAGATGATGAGGTATCCATGCATCAAAATTTGAGCCAGTCTTGATTTATGTTTCTGCTTGAGTTAATATGATTGTATAGGGATTTTACAGAGAATATCTGCATTTCTCTTAAGTTCCAGTGAGGTATGTCTTTTCTATTCTCACAAGGTATACTTGTATATTTTTTCCCTACTATCATCCTAAATTCTATTGAAAGAGTGGAAAAAAAAATGCAAATAATCAAATATAATGAGTTCTAAATTGTTTTTGTCAAATTTATGTTACACGCTAATTCGATGTACCCGGAAAAATAGTTTGGAATCATACCTAAAATGTTATCGTGGAGCACAAGTCTTTTGACACCAAGTCCGACAGTTTTGGAGCGTTTAATAACTTGAATTGATCTTGTAGTAGGTTAATAGATATTGTTACATTCTAGTGTATCAGCTCAAAGTTATATTTTCGCTAGGCCAAACCTTTCACGTTAGATGTGGTGTCTTCCTATGTTTGTTTCACAATCAAATACAAAAAGGCTGTGAAATTCTTGAATTGTCTATTGACAATTTCCAAACTCCAACTGTTAAGTCCGATTGAAACGTATACAAGAAAATCGAAAATAAAACTTAAAATTATGAGAGGGTAAAACTTTCTAACCGATACCAATAAAATGTTGATTATACTAATGGTGGGTTTTGATGCAGAATTCTAAAGGTGAAATTCATTGGTCACGATTCCTTAAGTACGTTTGGTTGCCCAAATTTCTTGGATTCACGTTTTCCTTGGGATTTATAATTCCAACAAATCCCCCATTTTGAATACAACAACCCCCACCCCACCACCCCCATACCCCACCCCTACCCCCGCAATATTTGCTGGGAAACTTAGGAGTAGGGGTATAGTCTGTTTCGGTTTGCATTTTCCTCAAACCAAAACCGAAACCGTTACTCCCGGTTTTTTATTTTTGAAACCAAAATCGTGTCATTAACCAACGGTTTCGGTTTTTAGTTTTACCGCTGGGTTTTAGTTTTACCATTCGGTTTTGGCTTTTACCATTATTTTGTCAGTTTCATGTAATTGACAGTTAAAAAATGAAAGATTAAAATATAGTTATAGAAAAATTTAAACATTAAATTACATATTAAAATTAAATATAGACACTTATAGTTTAAATCTATGGATAAAATTAAATGTATGTAATGTAAGGTATATCTAATGGTTGATATTAATTATATCAAAGCTAATCGGTTTTACCGTTGGTATACGGTTTGGTTTTTACACCAAACCGAAACCGAAACCATTACTCTCGGTTTTTATCTTTTTAAACCAAAACCAACTATTAGCAGATGGTTTGGTTCGGTTTTCTGCTAATCGGTTTGGTGCGGTTCGGTTTTAACGGATAACTGTTACCATGTACAACCCTATTTAGGAGGGATTTATGGACCCACTTTTTCTTAAAAGTGTTATTTTTTTCCTTCTAGATGGTCTCCAAACAGTACATGGGATTTAAAACAAGAAAATTTTAGAATTTTAGGAATTTTCAATTAGCTACCCTACATACGAGAAATTTCTATGATTCCCGGTATTTATAATCCCAATTATTTATATATCCCTCGGAATTATGAATTCTACGGAAAAACACACCATAAGATTACCGGCAGAAGCTTCATCACGTCTTTTGTGAGAACGCTATAATGCATGTACAAGGCCACCATGAATACACATGCGCTACCGACTTCTTATGGTGTCTCACCCAAAAATGGTATAATTTATATATATATATATATATATATATATATATTGAGTACATTATAAATAGATTATCTATAAATAAATCTACAAAAAATACTGATTATGAAACTGTGAAGTTTTTGCATAGGGTCCGTAGAATTTGAAGGACGGCTTCAAACTGACTGTTAGGTAGGAGGAAAAAGAAAAATCAAATATGAATGTGGACCATGGTCTTAAGTCAAAACTTAATGATGAAAAGCACTCTTAATTAAAATGGATTGGCTAACATAATATCATATCTTGCACTTTGGAAGCTAGTAGTTAATTACTTTTTTTTTTGTTTGGTACTCCTTGATCACCTTGGGTTGCACTTCCCTGGTGCAGGATCATTTTCATCGGCATAGCCTTGGACTAGCCCATGTGAGCACAAGAAGATGCTTAGGGCAATTCCTATGGCAATCAACAATATTTGTTTTTTTTTTTGAGTTACATGATGAATAAACACGTTTTTGCACTATGGTAAATCAGAGGAAAATGAACATATTTGGTTTTTTAGGGTCCCAATACTATTTCTTTTTAATATAAAATATTTTTTAGGATAAAGTTAAGATATAAAATAATATATTTGGCGAGATAAAATATGATAAAGTGAGATAAAATAGGATAAAAGTTGTGACTACTATTTTTCCCATAGTCTACGTAATGTATACAGCTCAGAATATCCAATACTAAGTAGTAATGATATCTCAGTTGAATTGATATGGTTAAGAAAAAGAAGGTACTCAAGATAAAGACAATAATAAAGAATAATACTAAGGTAATATAAATGCTACTAAGTTATCAAGAGACACAAGAGATTGCGTGGTTCGACTTTCGTCTACGTCCATGGGGTAATGAATGATTGTTTGTATTAAGTGTGGTTGTTACAAAGATCTTAAATGCTTCCCAAAGTAATAGAGAGAACTCAAGTTATAGTAGATACTTAAGTTCTAAACATGAGGTATAAGCTTAATACTAGATCTTCTTTCCTTCGGGTATTGAATGCCTTCATTTGTTGGTGGAGTTCGGTATTTATAGCCCCTTCTGCTCCAGAGACCTCTTCGATGTCTTTGGGTCAATCGTATCCTTATGTATCTTCCGTACAAACGGTACCTTTGTTGGCCGCACGCTTTCTCCAGTCGAGCTCTGCCACCTCAGCTGACCCACGTTCCTTCGTGAACTCCCAAACCTTAGTACAGGTTGTACCTTCGTTCACCACATGCCTTCGCCAGTCAGACAATGCCATCTCACTTCCCTCCACGCGCTTTGACCAAAAGTTTAGATAAGGGTCCGCGGCATTAAATGCTGATTAGATGCGTTAGCTACCTCTGTCCCTTCGACAGTTGCCACCTCCCTAGACTTGGGTCTACTTTATCATCCAAGTCGTCGAGGTATCCTTCCTCGAGATGAGATAAAGAAGATCAAGAAGGGATCTGCTGCTTCTCAGATACCTGTGTATCGTTGGGGCCACTTTGGTTATCTTGCACACGACCGCCAGATACGTGACACGCGTCCAAGAGAATATTGGTGTTCACAGTTTTCCCCTTTTCTTTCATGTTCCACCAATCGGTGGGATTGGAAGAAAAAACTCATCTTAACGTTGCCATTTGTGCACGCACGGATTAGGTGGTCCCCATGTGTCCTTTCATGCAATAACTACCCCTTGGATTTATGGACTTCTTAGATTGCTCAGCCGCCTATATAAGAAGAATTTTAAGGAAGAATATTTATTAAATTCCTTCTTTTTCTCCTAATGTCGCTCTCCCTCTCTGTCCCTTTCACAGAGATTTTCTTCTTCTCCATTTCGAACTGTTGACTTTCTCCATCGACCCCCAAAAGCTTTCTGTTGTCAGTGTTCGATCTCCTCACACAAGTAAGTGAACCTTGATTCTCTTTTGTTCTTCTGCATGGTTGTCTCATGCTCTCAGTTTTGTCTTTTCATCTTTTTTGTTGTCGGAGATGTTTGAATGCTTGCATGACTGGATTGTAACGTTCATTACCTTCTCTATGTCGTTTGAGAGTATGGGTCTTGCTCTGTTTATGTTGTTGTCATGATTTTCACCATGATTGTTCCCGTTCATGATCGTCGATTATTTTCCATCGCTCCATCATCACTTGACAAATGATTCTCTGTTTGCTTCCCTTTGGTTGGTTAAGTTAAACTCATGCCCAAAGTTTGCTTGTTTTTTCCCCAATCGAGTTTTTGGTCATCTGCAAATTTCTCCTGCCATTTTTGATTAACTGTCCTTCCTGTTGGTGTTAGGAACTATGAGGCTTCCGAATAAACCTACGCGCAAAGATTCCAGGTCCAGATCTGCTACTGAGCCACTTCCGCGCATGGATCATTCTGACGCTACGCCATCTCCGCCTCCTGAGGCTACTGAGGATACTGAGATTCCTGTGGTAGAGGAGGTTGCTGCCAAAAATCTTCCCCTACCTCCGCCCCATTATGAGTTGCAGAGGATACAGCTTCATGACAAGGATAGTTACTCCAGCTGGTCCCTTACTGAGATCTCTAAGCATTTTCGTTTGCAAAAGTTCGAGATTTCCTTTGTTGATGGTCCTGACATCCTCACCGAGTCTTTGATCCGAAGCTTTCCTTATGATGAGAACAACTTGTTGATTAGTGTTGGGTCAGTTAGCCGCAGGCATGCCTCTTCCTTTTTATAGCAGGAAGGATCCCTTCTACTACGATGTCTTATCCGCTAGGGACGATCCCGCGAACAAGACTCAGGTGCGGAGTGATGCAGTATACTGGTAATTTCTGGCGTGCCCTTCGTGATTATTGGTATCGCAGCAAGGGTAAGACTACTCTGAAGTTTTACGATCCTTTTGCTCCTGGGAGGTGTAAGCAGGAGGATTTTACTCCTGCCAACTTCAATGCTAGGTATGCTGATGCTATTTAAAAGAGCAACCTTCTTCCTTGGTGCGTTGGTCCGCGCCGTATTCATGTTAATGCTAAGCAGATCAGAAAGGGTAACACCCTTCATTTGTTGAAGGAGATTGATAAGACGGGGCTGACCACTATCCCTTACTCTGCTAAGCTCTTCCTACCTTTGGCTGATCGTATTCGTCTTGATCATGATAAGCATTGGGGACATACCCCTCTTCGTGTGGTTGATCCTTGGTCCCGCGGGTTTACTACCGCAGATCCCAATGTTCCTCGTCCTGCTTCTTCGCTGCCTTCTAAGTATGATGGGTACCATCCTTGGGTTTTCAACCCTTATGTTCCCGACGAGGAAACTTTTGAGTAGATGTCTATGTTCTTCAATCTTCGTTATGTTGAGCATTTTGCTGAAAATTTTAATGTTTCTCTTTTTAGGCTGCCCCTGCCACTTCCAATGGGACTGCTCCTAGTTCCACTGGTAACTTTATCGCTACTCATACGAGGAAAAGGAAGGCTTCGATTGAAGCTGCTAAGTCCACACCTGCATAGGTAAGGATTATAACTCTACCTTCGTATACGTAGGTGCCTAGGTATTTTTCCCCTGATCCTTAGCTTTCGCATGTGTTCTTTTTACAGTCTTCCAAGAAGAAAGGCAAGTTGAAAGATGTAGTTGACGTGGAAGCATATGATGAAGACCTTAAGATTATTGAAGAGGAACTTGAGGATATGGGTGGCATAGAGGATGTCGAGGATACCGTCCTTAGTCCTCATTTGGATGATATTGAGGAAGACTTTACGAAATTAAGTTATATCCATGTTCGTGCTGGTTCTGTTGAAGGTGATAACCTTCATGTTGCTGGGGGGAGGGGGGTCTTCGTTGGTGAGTCAAGCGATGACGCAGGTTGCTGCGATCCCTGTTCATTTTTCGAAGGTCCCTATGCCTTCGCCTCGTTGTAGTATGCAGCCTATCGCTCCAGTTACCACCAACACCATGGTGTTGTCTTTCAAGTATCCTTTGTCTTCTCCAACTACTTCGCATCATTCAAGTGGTTCATTTGTGAAGGGTACTTCCCCCATGTTAAGGGTCAGTAGTTCAGATTCCCAGCCGAAGAAGAAGGTTGTGATTTCACTTGGTAGCTTTTCCTTCAATGTTGCGCCTACCTCATTGGGGAGGGCTCAATCTATTTCTACTGCCCCTGCAAGCAAAACTGTTGGTCCACCACCTTCGTCGCCTGATTGGACCAACCTTGGTAACTTTCCTTCTGCTGGTGACATGAACTTAAGTGGCACTTCTGGCAAAGCATCTGTTTCTGTTCCCAGCTCCTCTACTATGCCGTCTCTTCGTCGTGATGATGATCAAGTACTGGTACCCCATGCTCTCTCTCAAGCGATTGGTGGGACGTCTATTGATCAAGGAAAAGGTAAGTTACCTGAGAATTTGAGCTTAGGAACTCTGATGATGCTATCCTGGAAGATATTCTTCGAGATTCCAAGTGTCCCTTTTCTGCCGAAGTTTCCCCTCATCAGTTGAGCAACTCTTTGGAGATTATTTCGAAGTTGGATGCTTTGACGGCTCCCAGATTGCCAGGGACTTATTCTTTGATCCGGACTGTCTTCGTTCTTGTCAGAGCCTTAGTGAAATCCGCAGAGGTAGTATTCAGGAGATGGAAGCCTTCATGGATGGTTATGCTGATTTTCTTCCTCGTCTCTGCATGTTCTCCGTAAGCATCTCTCCTTTCTTGCCTTTTTTAGTTGCATTTGCGACCATCGTACGTTCTTATACCTTCTTGCTTGCAGCTTTGCAAGAAAATCGATGTCGGCTGCACCTTGTTCAACTTTGAAAAGACGAGGGTACCCAAATATACCTCAATCTAAAACTTTTCCACCTATAGGTCCTTTCTCCGAAAGTGATTGTCTATGGATTGAGTTGAGACAATACAACTAATCGGATCACACTTCGTGTGATCGTCTATGGATACGGGAGCGATACAATATGACAACAAGATAACTTGTGTGATTGACTATGGATACAAGATCGAGACAATACAACAACGAAGTATGTTTACTTGATAATAGGTTCGGACTTAACAAAACACAATAGGATTGCTATCAAGTAAATAGGAATAAACATTTGTGTATTTTACTTCTAATTATAATAAAACAATTATAATTGCGGAAATAGAAAAGTAAAAGACACAGCAAGATTTTGGTCACGAGGAAACCGCAAATGCAGAAAAACCCCGGGACCTAGTCCAGAATTGAATACTCTCAGAATTAAGCCGCTATACAAAATCAAACCAAATTCGTATAGTTGAAACCAAGTAACTAAACCTATAGTTCACCTAGTTCCCTCAGTATCCCTGCGCCTCCAACTTGCAATAAGTCACGCACTTGGAACAATTCCTTTGGTTCGTATTCCAAACAGTAAAGGAACAACAAATCTGTTCGGAAACAACTCTTTTCAAACAACGTTATATGAGTTTGACAAAAGGCTCTTCCGTTTATCCCAATAAACTCCTTTGTCAGGTTCTTAGATCTATCCAATAACAACTACCAAATTAATTGTTTAGATTTTGCAATAAATACTTTGTATCTATTGATGCCGATCTACTCAACTAATTAATCCAATCTATCACAAAGATAAACCAATTATAGTTGGATCCCTTTCCATCTGAAACAAGTTTTGTGCACACCAAAGATTATGAACCCAATCAGAAATCTTCTTCGTCTTCAAATCTTCTTAGATCTTCAATAAACACCTTCACACAAACAACATTAATCTCTTGTGATCAATCACACACAGAACGAAGTCTGTTAACAATGGATTATCCCAAGACGTCTTTAGATCTACAAACAGTCTAAAGATCCCCCGTCGAAACTTCGATCTAGTTTGAGTGAATCTTATATCAGAAGAGAAGATTCTCAAGCATAAACAAACTAGGTGCAATCAAAGTTCAACAACCGTTAGTCAATCAAATCAATCGAAAACTAATAATAAACTGCAATTATCTAGTTTCCCACCAACGGTACTAATAGAGATTCTCAATCCCAAAGAAGTCTTTAAACCAAACGGCCGTAAGAGATTTCGCCTAATTAGGTTACTTTCCTCTCCGAATAAGCGGCTCCACCAGTAACAACACAACTAGGTAGTTTTTCTGGCTCTGAGGATTAGTTTGCTCAAAATGCAAACTTCAATATTTATAGACCAAGGAAGTTCGGACACCAAGGAATTTCCAAAACCGAAAATACAAGGGTACCCAAATATACCTCTATCTAAAACTTTTCCACCTATAAGTACTTTTCCGAAAGAGATTGTCTATGGACTAAGTCGAGACAATACTACTAATCGGTTTACACTTCGTGTGATCGTCTATGGATACGAGATCGAGGCAATACAACAACGAAGTATGTTTACTTGATAATAGGTTTGGACTTAACTAAACTCTAGGGTTTGTCTATCAAGTAAAATTGGAATTAACATTTGTGTATTTTACTTCTAATTATAATAAAACAATTATAATTGTGAAAATAGAAGAGTAAAAGACACAACAAGATTTTGTTAACGAGGAAACCGCCAATGCAGAAAAACCCCGGGACCTAGTCCAGAATTGAATACCCTCAAAATTAAGCCGCTATACAAAATCAAACCAACTTTGTATAGTTGAGACCAAGCAACTAAACCTATAGTTCACCTAGTTTCCTCAGTATCCATGCGCCTCCAACTTGCAGTAAGTCACGCACTTGGAACAATTCCTTTGGTTCGTATTCCAAACAGTAAAGGAACAACAAATATGTTCGGTAACAACTCTTTTCAAACAAAGTGATATGAGTTTGACAAAGGCTCTTCCGTTTAACCAATAAACTCCTTTGTCGGGTTCTTAGATCAATCTCTTAACAACTACCGAAGTAATTGTTAGACTATGCAATCAATACTATTAATCACAAAGAAGTGTATTGATGCAGATCTACTAAACTAATCAATCCAATCTATCACAAGGATAAACCGATTATAGTTGGATCCCTTTCCAGCCGAAACAAGTATTGTGCACACCAAAGATTATGAACCCAAAAAATCTTCTTGTCTTCAATTTTTTTTTAAAATCTTCAATCAACACCTGCACGCAATCAACTTGAATCTCTTGTGATCAATCACACATAGAACGGAGTCTGTTAATGTTGGATTATCACAAACGTCTTTAAATCTACAAACAGTCTAAATATCCCCGTCGAAACTTCGATCTAGTTTGAGTGAATCTTATATTAGAAGAGAAGATTCTCAAGCATAAACAAACTAGGTGCAATCAAAGTTCAACCACCGTTAGTCAAACAAATCAATCGAAAACTAAAATAAACTGCAATTATCTAGTTTCCCACCAATGGTACTAATGGAGCTTCTCAATCCCAAAGAAGTCTTTAAACTGAGCGGCCGTAAGAGATTTCACCTAATTAGGTTACTTTCCTCTCCGAATAGGCGTCTCCACCAGTAAGAACACAACTGAGGTAGTTTTGCTGGCTCTGAGGATTAGTTTGCTAGGAATGCAAACTTAAGTATTTATAGACAAGGAAGTTTGGAAACCAAGGAATTTCCAAAACCGAATATTCTCAAATATATGGAATAAACACAAAATCGGTTTTCATAACTCCTGGAAATGCACTGTCCAAATATTGACCGAAATCCCAATAGAAAAATCTATAATCAGTAAATGCACATAACTAATTATTATTTTCTAAAGATATGCATTTAATTGCTGGAGATTAAATAGCATATAAAAACTAAGAAACCTTAATTAAAAGATTCTCAATTTATTTCGATCCTGGGATTCTCCTTTAGCTATTAAAGAATATCTTTGAACAATTAATGATAAGAGTTACTGCGCATGTTCAAAGTATGTCGACATCTTTACTTTGCAAGTCCTTTTTCATACTTACAATCTTGGAAACGATTTGCCACACTTCCAAACAAGTTTAGAATTGGTTCGTCTGAATTCCAAGAACTATGTAATTGATTATCCTATCAAATCACCAATCATGGGTTTCACGGTTCTACCAAAACAAGTTCGGTTCTACCTCCATGTGAGTATTGTGCATAGTCACACAAGTTACCAAAATTCGGTTTACTAGGTACTAGGATCGGTTCCCCACAACTTATGGTAACTACCTGTATTCGGTTGCACATGTCAATAGGATAGGTTCCCCCAAAACTACAAACTTGTTGCACATGTTCATAGGATCGGTTCCCCCATCTACTAAAAACGTGTTGCACCTCTTACAAGGATCGATTCCCCTCTTGTAAATTATTTGCACCTCTTACTAGGATCGGTTCCCCAATTGCTAGATAAAAGTTTCTATTTACAAGGCATCGATCATACCATCTTGAGTGATTACTTAAGATCGGTTTCACTAATAAAAGTCATACCAATACATAAGTCAGGCCTTGTGAATAGTTTTACCAAGATACATAAACAAGTTTATGAGCGGTTATACTAAACACACATATTGGTAATTCAAAATAGATTTGCAATGAATAACAATACCAATAAGCCTAGCGATTTCCCTTTCGATTCACAAAACGAGTTTATGAACTTACTTCCTTTAAACGAATGTAAAACATTGTTTCCTATGATGAAATCTTCACTCATACCCATACATAATCACAATAGCATTCATATGATCATGTCGATGTCTCATATACAAAGTTTAATGGTTAAGTAATAAACCTCGTATTGTATTCCTTAATACTATGTCTAACTAGAGTATCATACACAGCTTCGCAGTTATGTTTTTAATATGCACGACTTGAAAGATACGTTAGGGAATGAAACAGTTCAAGTCAAATATTACTAACCTCAAGAGGAAGGATGACGTTGTCGTTGTAGCTCCATACTTCTTCACATTCTTCAAGTCTTCATGTAATACTTGTAAGTCTCATATCCTAATACTTTCAAGCTAACCTATACGAAGTTGACTCTAGTATATAATCAAGCGACTCTTTAAATGAGTTTTGATTCACTAAAATATGACAACCAAACTTGACATACCAACGCTTGGTGGTTTCAACCGAGCTATGCTCTAACAAGGTCCCACTATATCGACCCACCATTTGACAAATGGCCATGGGATGATAACCGAATTAAGCTCCATTGCCGGGGCTCTAATCTTCTTGGCGAAGCATTGGCATTTTTCACATCGCTTAGCCATGTTTTTTGAATCCTCGTCCATGAGAATCCAATAATATCCTTGTATTTTTGCTTTGATTGCTAGTGACCTTCTTCCGCTATGGTTGCCATCTTTCGCGCTATGTATGTCGTTAAGTATCCTTTTACCTTCGGTTCTTGAGAGACATCGCATTAAAGGTCCAAGAAATGACCTTTTATACAATATCCCATCACGGAGCTCATATGTGGACGCCTTAGACATCATTTTACTTGCTTCCTTTACGTCTACGGGCAAGGTACCTTCGTCAAGGTATTGGTGAATTGGGATTCTCCGATCATCTTCTGTTTCGTTCCCCTTGTCATCTTTCGTCGTGGGATGATCTTCGTATAATTCTTTGTTTTCTTCGTTTGGCTCCTCTTCGTTTGGTTCTTCTTCGTTTGGTTCTCCGAGAGCCAACGCTTCTTATGCTCCTGATACTGGTCCTTCTATAAAAGGTTTGTATATCCTTCCAAATTGAACCGCTGAAGTGTTTTTGTCCCTTCGCATAGAAGATATGTATGCAAAGGCGTCTGCGTGTCTATTGTCCTTCCGATAAATATGCCTGAATATCACGTTGCTAATCTAGGATGCAGATAGTACCGAATCCAAGGTTTGGTACTTGAGCTCAATTTTTATAATGACTAACTGAGAGTCACTAGTCAATCGAATATTTGATAGGCCCATCTTCCTTGCAAAGCGTAGACCATGTATCACCGCCTCATACTCCGCAATGTTGTTAGTGTACTCTTCGAATTCTAACCTGAAGGCGTAAATGAGTCGATCTCCCGTCGGTGTCGTTATCACAATCCCTATGTCGGCGCCTTCTCTGTTGGATGAGCCATCCACGAATATCTCCCACCTTCGTAGGTTCTGAGGTTCGAGTAGATTCTCCGGGTCGTCTTTGTATTTTTCCATTCCTGGGATGTCGTCTACCTATGCTTCATCGTTGATGGGTAAGTCTGCCAGAAATTCTGCCAGTACCTGCGATTTTTCAGCCTTCCTGGTTTCAAAAATTATTTGGAACTGCTTGATCAATGCGTTCCACTTTTCCGTTCTTCCTATCTTCTCCGTGTTGTCAAGAATTTGATCTATCCGGGCCTTTGTTAAGACTCGGATGGTATATGCGTCGAAGTAGATCCTTAGATTTTGTGTTGCGATTACCAAGGTATATATTAGTTTCTCCACCTTCGTGTAATTTTGTTCTGCTGAATTAAGCGCCTTGCTGATGTAGTAGATGGTCTTTTCTTCTTGTCCTTGGATCCCCACCAATACCGCGCTCACAGCGTAGCTTGTTACTGCTAAGTAAAGAGTGAGTACCTCGCCTGGCTCCAGTTTTTGTAGGATAGGTACGGAGGCTAAGTACTCTTTAATCTTTTGGAAGGCATGTTCGCATTCCGTATTCCATGTGAACCTACTTCCTTTATTTAGAGTATCAAAGAATGCTTTGCATTTGTATGATGTTCTTGCTATGAATCTTCCCATTGAGGCTAAGATTCCATTTATCCTTTGGACTTCTTTTAGCGTCTTCGGGGATGGCATCTCCACTATTACTCTGACTCTTTCGGGATCCACTTCTATCCCCCTTTTGGTCACCAAGTATCCTAGTAATTTTCCTGCGGTTACTCCAAACGTGCATTTCTCTGTATTGACCTTCATGTTACACCTTATCATAGCTTCGTATCTCCTTTAGATCCGACAGATGGTTCTTCGCTTCCTTTCTTTTAACAAGCATGTCGTCTACGTAGACTTATAATATCTTACCTATCCATTGCCTGAAGATTTTGTTTACTAATCGTTGGTATGTTTCCCCCGCGTTCTTCAGTCCAAAAGGCATCATTGTATAACAATACAAGCCGCATGGGGTGAAAAACGCAGTATGCTCCTGATCTTCTTCTGTAAGTGCAATTTGGTTATACCCGGAGTAACCATCCATGAAGATAGTTAATGTTGAGGCATGCTTTGTTGAGGTTACTAAATTCGATGTAGATGCACACGCCTCCGTTCTTCTTAGGTACAATCACCATGTTAGATATCCGTGTGGGATATTTGACTTCTCGGATGAATCCTGCTACTAGGAGCTTCTGCAACTCCTTTTCTACCGCCTCCTGGTAGACGTCTGCTACTTTGCGGATACGCTGCTTGAACGATGTTTCCTATGGTTTGATCCGGAGGTGGTGTGAGACTAAGTCCGGATCAATACCTGGCATGTCTTCCAAGACCATACGCAGATATCTGCGTAATCTGCAAGTAACTTTTGCAATTGCACTTCCTCGTCTTCCTCTAATAAAGTCCCAATGGTGATCATCTTTGGGTCCTTCTCCGTTCCGATGTTGATTTTCTTCGTTGGTTCTACCGGCGAGAAAGTTGGCTTTGGAGGCTGTAGAGGAGTGCTTCTCTGTAATTCTCATTTGGCGTGGGTATCTCCTACCGGGGTGGTGGAGGTGTTTGCTTATTTAGCCGAGGGGGATTCGGGAACCATAAAGTCTCCGTTTTGTACTTCATTTGCGTTTTCCCTTCGTCTTTTTCATGCATGTTGTTGTGCTGCGACTCTTTATTCGTTGAGTCTGACCTCCGCTAGGTTGCATAGTCTTGCATCTTGCTGATCACCCTTGATTTCCATTTCACCCATAGGTGTTGGGAATCGAAGGTACTGATGGTAAGTCAAATTTGTCCCCCTTAGGCGGTGGACCCAAAGTCTTCCCATAATAACATTGTAAGGAGAGGGCGCCTCCACAACACAAAACCTTGTGTTAGTTACCAAAGGGCCCGCGCATACTTGCAAAACTATTTCTCCTTTAGGTCTAGAGACTGCTTCGTTGAAACCGTATATTGTGCAAGTGGATGAATCCATATGTTCATTTGTTAAACCCATACGCAGATAGGGTTCGTAAAACAAGACATTTAACGAGCTGCCTCCATCGATAAGGAACTTCGTAACATTCCATCTGTGGATTGGAAGAGTGATCATAAGTGAATCATTATATATGCATTTCGACCTCCTGGTTGACGTCCTTTGTTGAGAATGTTAATGGCATATCCATCCACTCCTCTCATGTGCTAGTTGGTGGTCCACTTAGCTTAAACACTTCATGTGCTTCTATCATCTTTCTGTTCCTATTAGAGCACTGCTCGGTCGAACTCGCAAGCGTTTCTATCTCAAGCCCTTTTGTCAAGTTTAGTTGTCAAGACTATAATTCTTGATATCTAGTCTACTTATAGTTATGTCTCGGATTATGATAGAATGTGTAGTTGAGCTTTAGACTTCACGGCGTTCATCGATTGAAGAACTACTAAGGGGAGCTTGTGGAACTTCATCAACAAAAAGTATGTGGAGTCTTGAACTCATCTATCACTCAGAAGTATTTTTATTCTATCTCCCATTGAGACAAAAGTCGTATAGCTATATGGACTTTACATTATAGACATTTGATATTTCGAGCTGAGTTTAACTCGCTTACATATTTGTCGAAATATGTGTTGGTAAGCTTTCGCTTTAAAAAAGTTCATCTTTATTCTTGACGAAAGTCAAAAGATGATCATGTGAAAATCATTTGGTAACATCTTACATGATTTGTGTGAGACCGTCATTTGATGTAGACTCGGAATATTTCGTATTGATCTATTGATCACTTGAAAATTGCTTTGAAGCTAATAGTTTGTGTGAGACATCTATTCCCGTCTTCTAAGAATATTTCAATGATTAAGATAGAGTTTAGAACAATTAACCATTGATTGGATATAGTATAGTATGCGTACTTGTATGCTAACTGTTGCAATTTACTCCAAGTCCGGGAACCATAGTATGCATACCCATATGCGTACTGGTTTAGAAGTCCGGGAACTTAGTATGCGTACTGGCGTAATAGTTCAGGTCCGGGAATTTAGTATGCGCACCCGTTTGTATACTAATTCAAATGAAGTTGGTCGTGAACGACAGTATGCATACCTGTTTGCATACTGGAAAACTGACCAGGTCCGGGAACTCTAAGTATGCGTACCCGTTTGCATACCTGAGTGGGTTAAGTTCTAAAATCGGTTTATTCGTGAACAAATACATTTATATAATAAGGAATGGAATCTTTGCAAACCGTGGCTATAATGTTCATGAATTGATTCGAGTGAATCAAAATCGATTTTGCTTCAATTGTGTCTTGTGTACTTCTATGAGAATATCAATAATTGAACAACTCTATAACTAGTTTCATTTGAGTCATTTGAATTAGTTGTGATTAAGATGAACAAGGTTGATATGAAAGTGTTCATATGGCTAACTTTTGTTAACTATTGTTGATCCAACCAAGTGTAGACGTTTAGGTACGGTTACCCATATCTAAATGAAGGAACGTTTCATTTGTGTGTAGCAAGCTAAGTTCGATCTAACGGTTGAAAGATATTATCTTGAATCTAATCATGTTTTCATCTAACGGTGAATGTTGAATGCTTTGTTACCAAGGTAACATTGATTGCAAACCCTGATTTGAAGACTATATGAGGGAGAACTCTAGCAACTGGGAAACCTAATCCCCATACCTCCTGTGTGATACTAGTTGCGACTAGAGTCGATTCTCCTTTAACCTAGGTTTTTCTATAAACATTATAGGTTAATGACTTAAATACTTCATTGGGATTCTGAAGCCAAACCTAACTATTTTCTCTGTAGTTGCGTGTTCTGATCTTACTTTGTTCTATCGTATTGAGTATTGTCTTCTCTAAGATTTGTTCGAGATTCAACCTCCGATAGGTAAGATAAAAAGTAGTTACAAACATCTTCGTCTCATCGTTGTGATTCCACAATATCTTGTTCCGCTTCCATACGGTTAAGATCATTGTGAGGTGATTGATATTACTAGGCTATTCTTCGGGAATATAAGTCCGGTGTATCAATTGGTTCCTGTTCACCTTGATTTATCAAAAGACGGAACAAAAACTCGTAGGTATTTCTGTGGGAGACAGATTTATCTATTCAATAGACTTTTCTGTGTGAAACAGATTTGTTTATCAAGTCTTCGACTTTGGGTCATAGCAACTCTTAGTTGTGGGTGAGATCACCTAAGGGAATCAAGTACGTAGAGTCCTGTTGGGATTCATAGGCGTAAGGAACGCGACTGTACCTTAATCAGTGTGAGATTGGTTATGGCTCAACTACATTCCAGTCATAAGTTAACTTGTAGTAGACTAGAGTATGTAGCGGCTTAATACAGTGTGGTGTTTAAATCTGGACTAGGTCCCGGGGGTTTTCTATATTTGCGGTTTCCTCGTTAAGAAAATTTCTGGTGTCTGTGTTATTTCTTTTCCGTATTATATTTTATATAATTTAAATATCACAAGTTGTGCGTAGTTCAATCAATTGTTAAATCCAACCTTTGGTTGTTGACTGAAATTGATTGACACTTGAACATTGGTCTTTGGTACCATTCAAGTTATTTCTCATAATAATCAGGCTCGCGGATTTCTGTCTGTTTGATTTGCTGATACATTGAGAAACAGAAAGCATAACTCTTGGATGTATTTTCTTTGATTGAGTCTGAATGTCTAGTTGATTCTCTTGGAAGTATATTGGAGTTAGTCCATACAGATTGCCTAAATGAAATATTGGATGCGGTTGTTAGACCCCCGCTTTTTCAATTAGTATCAGAGCAGGCAAACACATTTAAGACTTCATAAGTCTGTGTTTGTAGCAATCTAAATCTGTGGACAGAAGATTGTCTCATTCTTACGCATACAAAAATATCTTCCAAAGTTTTTAACTATACCAAATGTCTTGGGCTTACCTCAAAGGATAACTCCTTAGATGATTCTTCTGAATCCCGAGGTAGAAAATTGTTGCTATCAGAATCTGATAACATTCCCCCTGATGTGACATTTGACACTATGTCAGAAGCTGAAATGGAACTCACCAGAACTTTAAAAAAAACCTGTTGAAATTATTGATTTTCAAGATTCTAAAATAAAGTCTTTTGAAGAAAAACATGCTCAGCTCATTGATGAACTTGAGAAGTCTCTTGATCGAGAACGGGAACTCTACAGTATCGTTGATTCATTTTCTAACAATATCGAATATATTGTTCAAGAAACTACTCTACAGCATGAAAATATTGGTGTTCTTGAAGATATTGTTAAAGAAGATTCAGTTAGAGAAAAACGTTTGATCGAGACTCATTCATCAGATCTGAACAACATTCCTGTTGAAAAAGAAAAAATGGTTGCATCACTTCTTCTATCCCAGGAACAATGCAAATCCTTGGAAAAGCAAAAATCTGTTTAAATGAGTAAACCCTCTTCTGTGCCAATCTCTAATTCTCATATGGGATTACAGTACGTGGAGAAAATTACTCCAAATGAAGAGTTTGCTAAGAAATGTTTACATAACTTGCAATCTTCTAATAGGGCTACGAGTCTAAAATAGGTTTCTTCCGATGTCTCTCTTTCACGAACCTGTTCCTTCTGCAGGAAAAGAAATCATAATGATTCATATTGTTTTGCCAGAAAGAAACAGATTTCTGATCTTCAAAATCTACTTATTTTTCGACAGAGTGAATTGTGTGACGACATCTACAATAGATTTCATTCCTGCAGAAAACCAGAATTCTCATGCACAAGGTTAATTTCCAAAGTCACCCCTCTAGGAATCGCTACAGGAATTGTGTCCCTCTTAATGGTGTTAATGTTTACGCTACAAATAAACACATTCCCAGTGCTATTGAGAATAAGTATGGTAAACCTAGGTCTATGAGATGGAATTCTCTCAATTATGACCCTCTGGAACCAATCTCTAGAGGTCCTAGATTTAGTCCTCAGAAAAATACTTCTGATGGATACTCAAAAAGGTTTCTGTCTTATTTCGCTGGAATAAGAAATAACCGAAGGAAGGTAAGGAATACAAGGATCAAACTTTTAGATGGTATTTATAACTCATATCTCAATGCTTATGGTGGGATTACATCTCACTTAGGTACCTAGCTCTAGGTATTTTCATCCTTGTGTCTAACTTGAGAGTTGCAAGGATGACATTTGCGAGATGCTCAAGTCTACTGTAGGTTACCATCTGTCTTGTGTTTGATTTAGATGTTTTCTTCTTTTATGAAAGTTGAGTCATATCTTGACTCCAAGTAACTAATGCATTTTTTCCTTTTGCTCTAATTAAATCTTTTAATTATTGAGCTTTGAAGGTAAGAGATATCTGAAAACAGAGAGTATTTCCTTATTTTTGGATCCTTTCTTGATCGATTAACCCTTCATAACAGGTCCACAAACGTCCGTGTCCTTCTTGGGAGTTTTAAGGTTTCCATAAAAACATATATATATTTTATTGTTTTTCCTTCCCCAATATAAAAAAATGGAGAACTCCTCAAGACCTCAGGAAGTGGTGAATCTTGAGATGGAAGAAGACATTAAAGGATGCGATTCAGTTCAAGAACTTGTCTTGAAAAAGATGATTGAAAGGAAAGAGTACAACTCCTGGATTGGAGAATCTGTCAAGGATTTAATTCTTTTTCAGAATGACTCTAGGGTCGAATTTGCAAATCTTCAACTGCAAATAAATCAGCTTATTGATGGTCAGACCAAAATCCTTGAAAATCAAAAGATCTTGATTCGGAATCAGAAGAAACTCATCGTGGACTGTGTCAAAGCTAGGCAGCTTGCCCGCATTGTTGATCGAAAAGTTAATGTTCTAACTCATGAACATGGAGTCTCTACAGTCAAAAGAATCAAGGATATCAGTGATACCTTTTATGACGGAGCCTTTCAAAGGTATGAAGTTATCAAAGAAACTTGATTTTTTCTAGGAAACTTCTTATGAGAATTTATTCTTGTATTTTAAGAAGGATAACTAGGGTTTGGAATAGCCTATATTGTGATTACACATTGCTATTGCCAACGATTTTCATCTTGCAATGTTTTTAGATTTATTTATTTAAATTCTAAAGTTTATTTGGAAGATGATTTTGCAGTATTAATCTTTATTGGTTTTATATATTGCAAATAATGTTATGGGATATGTGTGTTTGCGTCCGTGAACTATGATTGTCCTATATATGTCAAAAGTTAAAGTTTATTATGTCATTATGAAAAAATTGATGGAAAATAGAATGAACTTTTGATGTCAAAGATTAAGTCTACTGTGTCATTATGCAAGTATTGATGAAAAATAGAATGAATCTTTGTATATTCCGCAGTATTGATCTTTCCCTGATCCACTTCTATGTGAAAGTACTGTATGGCTCCGTAAGTTCTCTTATGTTGAGCGTTTCCAATTAAATTAATCATAGGTTCTCTTGTGGTTAATTTAATTGAGTTTTCTGGATACAAATTCATGTTTCATGTAATTTGTTAATGTCCAAAGAAATACTTATTTTCTTGTAAAAGTAAGGTCGCTCTTGCTGTTCTTTCGAGAATGACATTTTATGGGGGAGAGTTCTTAATTGAATTTGTGCTTAATTGCCAAATCTTTGTGGGGAGCGGTTGTGGAATATTGTAAGAGTTTTCTTGTATCTTTATAAACTCCTTGATGAATACACTAAGTTTCGACTATGTGAAATCATCGAAACAAAGTTGATATGTTCTCTTTTAGTCATGAAGCATCTCTATGAGAATTTCATTATGATCCCGCTAGTTTTCGTACCTTTGCAAATTTATATTGACAAAAGAGGGAGAATTATTGTGTAGTTCACACTACAAATACATATGGTTTACGGATCTTTATGTAAGGGGGAGTGGTTTTCATTATGAGATGAAGTATTGACTAAGGGGGAGTGGTACCTATCACCATAGTATTGTTGTCAAAGTTGTGATACAATTGGACTTTGATGCTGTGTAATAATACTATAACACTGTATAACAATTATTGAGAGCTACTGTTTTCTCATTGTTATAGCTATGAATCTTCAACAACTATGATGCTGAGTTGAACACGTTCAGAATCACTGGAGTACTTGGAAGTGACGAAGATTTCGAGTAATGTTGAAGAACCAAGGAAATCAAGCATTTGGATGAGAAGCTACAAAGTTTATTTATTTTGTAATCCATATGTATTGATACTTTTGTCTCTAAAATTGACAAAGGGGGAGATTGTGTTAAAGCATAGCTCGGTTGAACCCACCAAGCGTTGGTATGTCAAGTTTGGTTGTCATATTTTAGGGAATCAAAACTCATCTAAGAGTCGCTTGATTATGTACTAGAGACAACTTCGTATAGGTTAGACTAGAAAGTCTAGGATTATGAGACATACAAGTATTACCCGAAGACCTGAAGAATGTGAAGAAGTAACGAGCTACAACGACGACATCATCCTTCCTCTTGAGGTTAGTAATATTGACTTGAACTGTTTCATTCCTAACGTATCTTTCAAGTCGTGCTATATTGAAAACATAACTGCGAAGCTATGAATGATTATACTCTATTAGTGAGACATGATCACCTGATCATAGTGTTAAGGAATTAAGATACGAAGTATAACGCTTATCTTTTGAACTTCGTATATATGACATCGAAATAATCGTATGAATGCTATTGTGATTATGTGTATGGGTAAAGGTGAAGATTTCATCCTAGGAAACAATGTTTACATTTGTTTAAAGGAAGTACATTCATGAACTTGTTTTATGAATCGAAAGGGAAATCGCTAGGCTTATTGGTATTGTTATTCATTGCATATCTTTGGATTACCAATATGTGTAAATTAGTAGAACCGGTCATAACTTGTTATGTATCTTGGTATAACTATTCACAATGCCTGACTTATGATTTGGTATGACTGGTTTTTATTAATTAGTATAACCAATCCTAAGTAATCACCTAAGATGGTATGATCGATATTTGTAATTGGTGTGACCGATCCTAGTAATTGGTATGACCGATCACAAAAGAGTTGTGTAATCGATCCTTGTAATTGGTGTAACCGATCCTGGTAACTGGTGTGACCGATCACAAGCAATACCATGAGTATATGGTAACCGTCCTGGTAATTGACGTAACCGATCCTGGTAACTGATGTAACCGGTCCTGGTAACTTGTATGTTCGATCACAAGTAATCCGAATTGAGGTAGAAACGATCCTAGTGATTGGTAGAACCGATTGAACCCATGATTGTGATTTGATAATTGATCAATCACATAGTTGTCTTGGAATACAGATGAACCAATTCTAAACTTGTTTGGAAGTGTGGTATAATCGATTCCAAGATTATAAATATGAAAGAGGATTTACAAAAGATGTCAACATACTTTGAACACGAACAGTAACTCTTATCTTTTATTGTTCAAAGATATTCCTTAATTACTCAAGGAGATCCCGGTCTGAAATAAATTAAGAATCTTTTAATTAAGGTTGTTACTTTTATATGCTTTAATTACCAGAAATTAAATGCATATCTCTAGAGAATAAAAATTAGTAATGTTCATTTACTAATTGGAGATTTTCTATTGAGAGATTTCGGAAAATATTGGACAAAACATTTCCAGGAATTATGAAAACCGATTTGGGCATTTATTGCATATCTTGAGAATATTCGGTTTTGGAAATTCCTTGGTGTCCAAACATCCTTGGTCTATAAATACCCAAGTTTGCATTTCTAGCAAACTTCCATCTTTTTGTTGTTTCTGGTGGATCCGTCTATCCGGAGAGGAAAGTACCCTAATCAGGAGAAATCTCTTACGACCGCTCGTTTAAAGACTTTTGTGGTATCAAGAAGCTCTACGAGTACCGTTGGTGGGAAACTAGATAATTGCAGTTTATTTGTTTTCGATTGATTTGATTGACTAACGGTTGTTGAACTTTGATTGCACCTAGTTTGTTTATTCTTGAGAATCTTCTCTTGTGATATAAGATTCACTCAAACTAGATCGAAATATCGACGGGATTTTTAGAACTGTTTGTAGATCTAAAGACATCTTGTGATAATCCATTATTAACAGACTCCGTTCTGTGCGTGATTGATCACAAGAGATTCAAGTGGTGTTGTGCAGGTTTAATTGAAGATTAAAGAATATTTCTTATTGGTTTCTCATATCTTTATGTAGCACAAACCTTGATCGGCTGGGATCCAACTAGAATCGGATTTATTCGATTGATTAGTTGCATGAGATAGGCATCACCTTATAGTTCCTTGTTGGATTCTATATTGATTGATTGCAAATATAAACTCTGCCACTTTGGTAGTTGTTGGATAGATTGATCTAACCAGGGAAAGGAGATTATTAGTATAAACGGAAGAGCCTTTGCATATGACTTGAGATATCTTCATCTGAAAGAATCAAGAGAGTTATTACCAAACATATTTGTTGTTCCTTTACTGTTTGGAATACGACCCAAAGGAATTGTTCCAGTGCGTGCACTTATTGAATGTCGGAAGAGCAGGGATACTAAAGAAACTAAGTGAACTAGGTTTAGTTGCTTGGGCTCAACTATACGAAATTGGTTTAGATTTTGTAGAGCGGCTTAATTCTGAGAGTATTCAATTCTGGACTTGGTCCTGGGGTTTTTCTGCATTTGCGGTTTCCTCGTTAACAAAATCTTGTTGTGTCTTTTACTTTTCTATTTCCGCAATTATAATTGTTTATTATAATTAAAAGTAAAACACACAAACGTTAACTCCGTATTACTTGATAGTGATCCTATAGAGTTTGGTTAAGTACGAACCTATTATCAAGTAATCACACTTTGATAGTTGTATTGTCTCGATCTCGTATCCATAGACGATCACACAAAGTGTGAATACCGATTTGTTGTATTGTCTCGACTTTGTCCATAGACAATCACTTTCGGTAAAAGGACTTACAGGTGGATAATTTAAAGATTGTAGTGTATTTAGGTACCCTCGTCTTTTCAGATTGTTAGAGCACTGCTCGTTCGAACTCGCAAACGTTGCTATCTCAAGCTTGTTTGTCAAGTTTAGTTGTCAAAACTATAAGTCTTGATATCTAGTCTACTTATAGCTATGTCTCGGATTAGGATAAAATGTGTAGTTAAGTTTTAGACTTCACGGCGTTCATCGATTGAAGAAGAAGAACTACTAAGGGGAGCTTGTGGAACTTCATCAACAAAAGGTATGTGGAGTCTTGAACTCATCTATCACTCAGAAGTCTATTTTTATTCTATCTCCCATTGAGACAAAATTCGTATAGATATATAGACTTTACATTATAGACATTTGATATTTCGAGCTGAGTTTAACTCGCTTACATATTTCTCGAAATATGTGTTGGTAAGCTTTCGCTTTAAAAAAGTTCATCTTTATTCTTGACGAAAGTCAAAAGATGATCATGTGAAAATCGTCTGGTAACATCTTACATGATTTGTGTGAGACCGTCATTTGATGTAGACTCGGAATGTTTCGTATTGATCTATTGATTACTTGAAAATTTCTTTGAAGCTAATAGTTTGTGTGAGACATCTATTCCCGTCTTCTAAGAATATTTCAATGATTAAGATAGAGTTTAGAACAATTAACCATTGATTGGATATAACACAGTATGCGTACTTGTATGCTAACTGTTGCAAGTTACTCCAAGTCTGGGAACCATAGTATGCATACTAGTTTAACAGTTGAAGTCCGGGAACTTAGTTAGTGTACCCGTATGCATACTAGCGTAACAGTTCAGGTCCAGGAATTTAGTATGCGTACCCGTTTGCATACTAATTCAACTGAAGTTGGTCGTGAGCGACAATATGCGTACCAATTTGCATACTGGCGAACTGACCAGGTCAGGGAACTCTAGGTATGCATACCCGTTTGCATACCTGACTGGGTTAAGTTCTAAAATTGGTTTATTTTTGAACAAATACATTTATATAATAAGGAATGCAGTCTTTGCAAACCGTGGCTATAATGTTCATGAATTGATTCGAGTGAATCAAAATCGATTTTGCTTCAATTGTGTCTTGTATACTTCTATGAGAATTTAAACAATTGAACAACTCTATAACTAGTTTCATTTGAGTCATTTGAACTAGCTGTGATTAAGATGAACAAGGTTGATATGAAAGTGTTCATATTGCTAACTTCGGTTAACTATTATTGAGCGAACCAAGTGTACACGTTTAGGTAAGGTTACCCATATCTAAATGAAGGCACATTTCATTTGTGTGTAACAAGATAAGTTCGATCTAACGGTTAAAAGATATTAGCTTGAATCTAATCAGGTTTTCATCTAACGGTGAATATTGAATGCTTTGTTACCAAGGTAACATTGATTGCAAACCCTGATTTGAAGACTATATAAGGGAGAACTCTAGCAACTGGAAAACCTAATCCCCACACCTCCTGTGTGATACTAGTTGCGACTAGAGTCGATTCTCCTTTAACCTAGGTTTTTCTAAAACCATTATAGGTTAACGACTTAAAGACTTCATTGGGATTCTAAAGCCAGACCCAACTATTTTCTCTGTAGTTGCATGTTCTGATCTTACTTTGTTATATCGTATTGAGTACTATCTTCTCGAAGATTTGCTCGAGATTCAATATCCGATAGGTAAGATAAAAAGTAAACATCTTCGTCTCATCATTTGTGATTCCACAATATCTTGTTCCGCTTCCATACGGTTAAGATCATTGTGAGGTGATTGATATTACTAGGCTGTTCTTCAGGAATATAAGTCCGGTGTATCAATTGGTTCATGTTCACCTTGATTTATCAAAAGACGGAACAAAAACTCGTAGGTATTTCTGTGGGAGAAAGATTTATCTATTCAATAGACTTTTCTGTGTGAGACAGATTTGTTTATCAAGTCTTCGACTTTGGGTCGTAGCAACACTTAGTTGTGGGTGAGATCATCTAAGGGAATCAAGTGCATAGAGTCCTACTGGGATTCAGAGTCGTAAGGAATGCGATTGTACCTTAATCAGTGTGAGATTAGTTAGGGATTAACTACATCCCAGTCTGAAGTTAACTTGTAGTAGGCTAAAGTCTGTAACGACTTAATAATAATCTGAATTAGGTCCAAGGGTTATTTTGTATTTGCAGTTTCCTCGTTAACAAAATTTATGGTGTCTGTGTTATTTCTTTTCCGCATTATATTTTATATAATTGAAATATCACAGGTTGTGCGTAGTTCAATCAATTGGTAAATCCAACCTTTGGTTGTTGATTGAAATTGATTGACAATTGAACATTGGTCTTTGGTACCGTTCAAGTTGTTTCTCATAATAATCAGGCTCGTGGATTTCTATCTGTTTGATTTGCTGATTACATTGAGAAATTGAGATATAACTCTTGGATATACTTTTCTTAAGATTGAAAAAGCGGGGGTCTAACAACCTCACCCAATATTTCGCTTAGCAATCTGTATGGACTAACTCCAATATACTTTTAAGAGAATCAACTAGACAGTCAGACTCAATCTTAATAAAAAGTATATCAAAGAGTTATATCTAAATTTCTCGATTCAATCCTTACTTAAACAAATAGAAATCTGCGAGCCTGATTGAATACAAGAGAAATAACTTGAACGGTACCAAAGACCAATGTTCAAGGATCAATCAATTCCAATCAACAACCAAAGGTTGGATATACCAATTGATCGATTCAACACACAACCTGTGATATTTCAATTATATAAAAAAATATAATGCGGAAAAGAAATAACATAGACACCAGAAATTTTGTTAACGAGGAAACCGCAAATGCATAAAAACCCCGGGACCTAGTCCATATTGAACACACACTGTATTAAGCCGCTACAAACACTAGCCTACTAAAAACTAACTTCGTTCTGGACTGTAGTTGAACCCCAATCAATCTCACACTAATCCAAGGTACAATTACGCTCCTTATGTCTCTGATCCCAGTAGGATACTACGCACTTGATTCCCTTAGATGATCTCACCCACAACTAAGAGTTGCTACGACCCAAAGTCGAAGACTTGAATAAAAAAATATGTCTCACACAGAAAAGTCTAAAGGAATAGATAAATATGTTTCTCACAGAAATACCTAATAGTTTTGTTTCGTCTATTGATAAATCATGGTGAACAGGAACCAATCGATAACCCGGACTTATATTCCCGAAGAACATCCTAGAATTATCAATCACCTCACAATAATCTTAATCGACTAGCGAAACAAGATATTGCGGAATCACAAACGATGAGATGAATGTGTTTGTGACTACTTTTCTATCTTGCCTAACGGAGAAATTAATCTCAAGCCAATCTTACGATTGTACTCAATCACGATAGAAACAGCAAGATCATATCACGCAACTACAGAGAAAATAATTGGGTCTGGCTTCACAATCCCAATGAAGTCTTCAAGTCGTTAACCTACAGGGTCTCGATAGAAACCTAAGGTTAAAGAAGAATCGACTCTAACTTATACAACTAGTATCACACAGGAGGTGTAGGGATCAGGTTTCCCAGTTGCTAGAGTTCTCCTTTATATAGTCTCAAAATCGGGGTTGGCAATCTAAGTTACCCTGGTAACAAAGCATTCAATATTCACCGTTAGATGAAAACCTGATTAGATTCAAGCTAATATCTTTCAACCGTTAGATCGTACTTAGCTTGTCATACACAAATGAAACACACATTCATTTAGGTTTGGGTAACCGTACCAAAACGTGTACACCTAGTTTGTTCAACAATAGTTAACCAATGGTTAGCCATATGAGCACTTTCATATCAACCTTATTCATCTTCACCATAACTAGTTCAAATGACTCAAATGAACTAGTTAGAGAGTTGTTCCATTGCTTAGATCTCATAGAAGTATACAAGACACAATCAAAGCAAAAACGATTTTGATTCACTCAAATCGATTCATGAACATTATAGCCACGGTTTGCAAATATGTATTCCTTAATTTATAAATGTCTTAGTTCGCGAATAAACCGTTTTTAGAAAATAACCCACTTAAGTACGCATACTTAAGTACTCGGATTGAGCTTGTTTTTGGTTCACAAATTCCAGCAGAAATTCACGGGATGTGAACTTTCGACAGTACGCGTACAGGTACGCGGACTTACCTCCGGTCATCCTAAACCAGGAAAGTACGCATACTTTGGTTCAAGGATTTTTAACTTACACAAGTATGAGTTCACATACAATGTTTATATCCATTCAAGGTTATATATTCTAAACTCTCATTTCAATCATTGAAACATTCTTAGAGGATGTTATATAGTTGTTATTCACATACCATTTTTCATCAAAGTGATTTTCAAGAGATTGAAACAATCAACATGACTTTCGTCACGAGTAAAGATAAACTTGGCCAAAGCGAAAGCTTACCAACACATATTTCGAGAAATAGATAAGCGAGATAAACTCGGCTCGAAATAACAAATGTGTATAATCGAAGTCTATATAGCAATACGACTTTTGTATCAAGATAGGAGATAAAGTAGATAGACTTTTGAGTGATAGATAAGTTCAAGTCTCCACATACCTTTTTGTCGATGAAGTTCCACCAGTTCCTTGAGTAGTTCTTCGTCTTTGCATGATGAACGCCGTGGAGTCTAGAGCTCAACTACACTTACTATCCTAGTCCGAGACTTAGCTATAAGTAGACTAGAAATCAAGACTTATAGTTTTGGCAACTAAACTTGACAAATAAGCTTGAAATAGTAACGCTTGCGAGTTCGGCCGAGCATTGCTCTAACAATCTCCCCCTTTGTCAATTTTAGTGAAAAAACTATCAATACATATGGAATACAAAATAAATAAACTTTGCACTTCTCATCCACATGCTTGATCTCCTTGGTTCTTCAACATTACTCGAAATCTTCGTCACTTCCAAGTACTCCAATGATTCCAAAGATTTTCAAATCAGCATCACCGTTGTTGAAGATCCGTAGCCATAACAATGAGAAAACAATAGTTCTCAATCATTGTTAAACAGTGTCATAGTATTATTACACAGCATCAAAGTTCAATTGTATCACAACTTCGACAATAATACTATGGTGATATGTATCACTCCCCCTTAGTCAATACTCCATCTCACATGGAAACCACTCCCCCTTACATAATGATCCGAAAACCATATGTATTTGTAGTGTGAACTACACATTAATTCTCCCCCTTTTTGTCAATAAAATTGGCAAAGGTACGAAAACTAGTGGGATCCTAATGAAATTTCCATAGAGACACTTCATGACTAAAAGAAAGTACATATCAACTTTTTAGATGCAATCATATAGCCGAAACTAAATGCATTTATCAAGGAGTTTATAAAGATACAAGATAACCCCTATAATATTCCACATCCGCACTCCCCACAAATATTTGGCAATTAAGCACAAGTTCAATTAAGAACTCTCCCCCATAAAATGTCATTCCCGAAAGAACAACAAGAACGACCTTACTTTCACAAGAAAAGAAGGATTTATTTGGACATTAACAAATTACATAAGAATATGAATTTGTGTCCAAAAATATCAATTAAATTAACCACAAGAGAACCCATGATTAATTTAGTCGGAAATGCTCACATAAGGGAACTTACGGAGCCGCACAGTATTTACATAAAAAATATGGATCAGGGAAGATCAATACTGCGGAATAAACAAGGATTCATTTTATTCTTTATCACCATTTGCACAATGACATATAATAGACTTAATCTTTGTAAACAAAAGCTCATCCTATCTTCCATCAATATTTGCATAATGACATAATAGGCTTACCTTTTGTTTGTCAAAAGTTCATTCAATCTTTTATCAATACTTGCATATCGATATATGAAAGACTTAACTTTTGACCATGTATGGGAAAATCATAGTTCACGGATGCAAACACACATATCCCATAAAAAATTGCAATATATAAAACCATAAAGATTAATACTGCAAAATCATCTTCCAAATCAACTTTAGAATTTAAACAAATAAATCTAAAAACATTGCAAGATGAAAAATCGTTGGAAATAGCTATGTGTAATCACAAAAACGGCTATTCCAAACCCTAGTTATCCTTCTTAAAAACACAAGAATAAATTCTCATAAGAAGTTTCCTAGACATTGAGACCTCTAAAAAATTCTTTATCGTCCCCGAACTCTTTGTCGTCAACAGCCATGGGAACATATGGTTCGTGAAGAAAGGAGTCAATTCCAACAAACCTTTTGGGCTGATGATGTCGAACTAGGGCCTTCTGAATTTCAAGAGTTCTCATAACAACAACCTTTATTTGTTTTATATCCTTTCTTGTTTCCTTCAACTCTTCAAGAACATCAGAACACTTCTGAGAATTTGAAGGAACAACTCTTGGCTTCCTCACATTCTTTTTTTTTTTTTTTTCAAAGTTGGAGGTAACAGAGATTTTTATTTTTCCTTCATGATTGATGGCTTAACAATCATATTAACCTCTTTTCCATCAGAAGACATAATGCTTGGAGTATCCATATGCGTACGGGTTTGTGGGAGGAAATCACAACTTAAACTCAACAAGCAGTCTTAAGTTAAAAAGAGTTTCAGAGAAGGAAAAAGAATGTAGGGTTACTAAACCTTTAAACACAGGTTTGTGCACGCACAACTCACAACCCTAAGAAAGGTAGAATTGTCGAGAATAACCCTCTTTTAATGATTGACCAGGGAAGTCCTTTCCAATATCAATTAGATATGGAAGAATTTCAATCTTGCAAAACAGGAAAAGCTAAAAAAGAAAAAACAAACAAACAAAACCATTTCTCTTTTTCTAAAGCCTGAGAAGTGCAAAATCTTGTCTCTTTTAATCAGGCACATGAGACAAGATGCACTAACCAACACAATTTAAGTTGTGCTGGGGTGAACAATAATCTGTCCACCAAATTCTTTTCGATTGGTATTCATAGAACCCTATTTTTCATAGTTTTTAGACCATAACTTTCTTTCTAATGGTATTTTTTTGTCCTTGGAAACTAACTTCTTTGACGAAGATAAAATCTTACATACCTCAGTGGTATTTTGAACAAGTTTGAGCTTGTTTGCTAATCGATTCGCTCTTCGTTGAAGTTTGTTGACATGCCTCAATTTGTGTTTGTACTTGAAACACTTTGACAGTTCATGACCCTTGAGTGAACAATAGGAGCACGTCAACCTGGAGTATGATTCAGATACCCGAGATGTGTAAGCTGCTAGACACATAGTGGAACCTGAAAAATTTGACAGAGAGTTTCCAACAGAAAGGTCAACTTTTTCTTCCAGATTGGTTGAGTTCTCTTCCGAAAAACTATCGAGATTGATGTATGTATTGCTACAGTTATCAAAATCAATATTTTCACAGAGAAGCGCAATACTTGATTTTTCGTCTTCATTAGAATCATAGGTGTCAGACATTTCATCAAGAGTTGCAGCTAGACCTTTGTTCCCAGTGTATTTCTTTCGATTTGGACACTCATTTGCAAAATGACCAAAACCTTTACACTTAAAGCACTGAGGCATATCCTCATCATCAGTTTGCTCATTATCCCTGTTTTCAGGTACACAGACTTACCTCCGGTCATCATAAACCAGCAATGTACGCATACTTTGGTTCAAGGATTTTGAACTTACACAAGTATGAGTTCACATACAATGTTTATATCCATTCAAGGTTATATATTCTAAACTCTCATTTCAATCATTGAAACATTCTTAGAGGATGTTATATAGTGGTTACTTACACACCATTTTTCATCAAAGCGATTTTCAAGAGATTGAAAAAATCAACATTACCTTCGTCATGAGTAAAGATGAACTTGGCCAAAGCGAAAGCTTACCAACACATATTTCGAGGAATAGATAAGCGAGATAAACTCAGCTCGAAATAGCAAATGTGTATAATCGAAGTCTATATAGAAATACGATTTTTGTCTCAAGATAGGAGATAGAGTAGATAGACTTTTGAGTGATAGATAAGTTCAAGTCTCCACATACCTTTTTGTCGATGAAGTTCCACCAGTTCCTTGAGTAGTTCTTCGTCTTTGCATGATGAATGTCGTGGAGTCTGGAGATCAACTATACTTACTATCCTAGTCCGAGACTTAGCTATAAGTAGACTAGAAATCAAGACTTATAGTTTTGGCAACTAAACTTGACAAACAAGCTTGAGATAGCAACGCTTGCGAGTTCGACCGAGCAGTGCTCTAACAAAGATTGAGTCTGAATGTCTAGTTGATTCTCTTGAAAGTATATTGGAGTTAGTCCATACAGATTACCTAAACGAAATATTGGGTATGGTTGTTAGA
This sequence comes from Papaver atlanticum, assembly GCA_023531105.1. Taxonomy (NCBI): domain Eukaryota; kingdom Viridiplantae; phylum Streptophyta; class Magnoliopsida; order Ranunculales; family Papaveraceae; genus Papaver; species Papaver atlanticum. Next base: position 1,903,795 of record JAJJMB010002020.1, read on the forward strand.
CCCCCGCTTTTTCAGTTCCAAGCTAGTTCGAGTATATCTTTGAGTAGCTCCTCTTGAGCTACGTCCGAGAATGTGATCATGTTGATGTACTTGCCGTCTTTTGGTAACTCCACCCTCTTATTTGAAGTCCCATCAGTGTTGGTAGGTGGTAGATGCACATACTCCATGAGTTTGCCATCATCTATGAGTCACTGAATTGTGCTCCTTAGATGGTAACACGCGTAAGTTGTATTCCCGTAGTACTGGTGATATGCACAGTACTCCTTAGACTCCTTCGTTTTATCTGTCTGCTTACCCCTAGTGTTAGGGTATGGATAATCCGGCTTCGATCATTCCTTGTTCAGGATATGAGAGAAGTCATCCCTGCCTTTTCCTTTACCTTTGTCGTATCCGTGCTTCGATCTTTTGTCCCTAGAGTTGATTCTGCTCCCTGCTTCGTTTTGCCTCTTAGTTTGCTCCGGAATCGGTTCCAGAGAGTTGGTTCGTTGCGGAGCAGCTGTTGCTTTGGTTTGTGCTATGTGATTGTCCATCTGGATCTCTTCAAGTCTGATGTAGCGGTCTTGAACGACCTAAATCTCCCCTTGGGAATCAAGGGTCCGATTGTGGAGCTCCACAAAGATAGATGATGTCCTATCAAGGCCTTACTTATAGCAATTAATGTTAATTTCTGGGTTGACTTTGCCAATCGCTTGACACGTTTTCTGCCACCTTTCTGTGTATTGCATCAATGTTTCCCGGGGTCCGATAGCTAAAGTATATAGCCTATATAACCCTGCCTTCGTAGTCTTGTTGTTTATGTACGTCTCCAAGAACACGGTTGACAATTGCTCAAACGAGTCAATTGGATTGGATGGTAGGTTGTCATACCATGCTAGTGTTGATCCTGTCAAGCTGGCGGGAAAGTGCCTACAAAGTACTACCTCATCTCTTTCCCAATGGGCAAGGACACGAGTGTAGTATCTTAGGTGAGCTGCTGGATCTGAGGTACCATTGTACGCCTAGAACGTAGGTACTGGGCATTTCGCAGGAATGGGTTCCCTTAGAGTGCGATAAGACAACAGAGAAGTTGTCACTTCCTGGAGTACCTCCTCTAATCTTGCGCCTACATGACCGGTCTTTAATCCTTGGATTTCTTTCCGCATCTTTTCCATTTGCTCTATAACCATCTCCACGTTGTGAGCATCCCTAGATAATGTTTCATCATAGTAAGACTAGGAGGGCCTGTATGAAGGATCCATCTCGTTTGGATCGTGCCTTGTTCTTCTTACTCCTCCTGGCGGGTCGATCTTCGGTGGGTTGACGTGATCACCCCTTCGGTGCCCTGAGATAGCTCCTTGATCACGCCTCTTTAAGGGAGGGTGAGTTTGGGAACCTTCAATCTCTACCTCCAGCAGATCCTTTAGGTTCTGGTTCTCCTGAGCCATCACGTGCATCGCGTCTTCATGCTCCTTATTGCGCAATAACAGAGCTACCACCTGCGCTGTCATTTGCTCTTCGTTGTGAACTCCGCCACCCTGAGGAGTACTGTCGGCCGGGTCCTCAGAGTCTTCTACTTCTTCTTCTACAACTGGAGCATCAGGATTGATCTGAACCGGTGTTAGGTTTCCCAATCCTAGTCCGTTAGGAACTAAGGTTCTGGGTAACCCTCCGTTAGCTGCAGGGGGATGCGTAACATGAGCAGTTTCCGGTAACGACATGCCGTAAGGTGGTTGTACTCCATATGTTTTCCCCATCCCCTCAGCAGGAATAGGTGGCCGGTTGGCTGTCGTTCTTCTTGCTATCTCGCTTTGTCCGTCCTCTGCTTTGGTTCTTTGATTTGCACGTGATGGGTTTTGTGACCTTCCTATGGTAAAAGAGGGTCTTGAACTTGATGGTACGTCACTTGGTTTCTGCATACCTTCGGCTTTGTCCTGAAATAACAGAGTAAGATGACAAGGTCCGCTTGTTTTGGGCCTTCGTTAAAGTAGCAATTAATGCTCTGACACAGAAGATGGCTAAGCAGCTTTTTAGAAAACTATCAAAACGAGGTTTGAAAAGATGGGTATTTAATTTTTAAAGGACACCTGTCGTGAAAAAGCGACAATAAATGTTGGTAAAAACCGAAAAAGGTGTCATATCCTTTAGAGATTTGAAGCTAGTAAATTGTTTTTAAGTTTTACTCTCCTTAAATTTTCACTGAGATTCTGTAGTGTTCAGAGATACTCAGATCCAAAGGATACTTTGTCGGAAGAGGCTTTTCCTTGTACAAACAAAAGTTTAACATTTTTGAACACGTTTGTGAAGAAAACTTTGTAGATCTACAATAGTGCAATTCTTTTGAGGCTAAGAGCTCAAAAGACTTACGTAAAAGATGGACGTATCACTAAGAAGTGAGATCCACCCTTTTTATACTAAGATCTCTTTTTCAAAAGAAAGATTTGTAAAAACGAAAATGATAATAATAACTCAGACTTACGGTGCCTGTATTCTAGTGCCAAACTGTGACTACTATTTTTCCCATAGTCTACGTAATGTATACAACTCAGAATATCCAATACTAAGTAGTAATGATATCTCAGTTGAACTGATATGGTTAAGAAAAAGAAGGTACTCAAGATAAAGACAACAATAACGAACAATACTAAGGTAATGTAAATACTACTAAGTTATCAAGAGACACAAGAGATTATGTAGTTCGAATTTTGTCTACGTCCACGGGGTAATGAATGATTATTTGTATTAAGAGTGGTTGTTACAAAGATCTTAAATGCTTCCCAAAGTAATAGAGAGAACTCAAGTTATGGTAGATACTTAAGTTCTAAACATTAAAGAGGTATAAGCTTAAGACTAGATCTTCTTTTCTTCGGGTATTAAATGCCTTCATTTGTTGGTGGAGTTCAGTATTTATATCCCTTTCTGCTCTAGAGACCTCTTCGCTGTCTTTGGGTTCATCGTATCCTGATGTATCTTCTGTACAAACGGTACCTTCGTTGGCCGCACGCTTTCTCCAGTCGAGCTTTGCCACCTCAGCTGACCCACGTTCCCTCGTGAACTCCCCAACCTTAGTACAGGTTGTACCTTCATTCACCGCATGTCTTCATTGGCCAGACAATGCCATCTTACTTCCCTCCACGCGCTTTGACCAAACGTGTAGATAAGGGTCCGCGACATTAAATGCTGATTAGATGCGTCACCTACCTATGTCCCTACGACAGCTGCCACCTCCCTAGACTAGGGTACTTTATCATCCAAGCCGTCGAGGTATCCTTCCTCGAGATGAGATAAAGCAGATCAAGAAAGGATCTTCTGCTTCTCAGATACCTGTGTATCGTCGGGGCCACTTTGGTTATCTTGCACATGACCGCCAGATGCGTGACACGCGTCCAAGAGAATATTGGTGTTCACAAAGGGAATAAAAAAAATAGTAACATGATTGTTGGGAATCAGGAATTGTACTGGGCGGATGAGGAAGAGCCGTGGGCGGTGGGAGAAAATCCTCCCGCGGATTTGGCACACACGTCAGCGGTTGATAATGGTTCGAGCGTTTGTAGGTTAAGCACGCGGTTGTTCATTAAACGCGCATTTAATCTACTACCGTAGTGAACAAACCCTCAAATTTATTGGTTTTCCCATCCGTTTTTCATGTTTGTTGAGTTCATAGTGGAAGAAAAATGAACAAACTTGAAGTTTGTTCGTTCCATCGGAACTGCTCTAACAATCAACGCGCAATCGGGAACAATTAACTCTTCAAATAAACAACATCCGTGAAATTTTGATTTTCACGCCAACATAAGTTAAAGATGATGATACACAATGACTTTACAAAGCTGTTTCACGAGTACCAAATTCCACGAGACATGTTTACCGGAAGAAGGACCCAGTCACCCAAGGGATATTAAAGATGTTAGTATACAGTCCCAACATAAACGAAAGCTCGATTTGTCTTTTTATTTGCATCCATTAAAATACTACGAAAGAGGATCAATAATCTCTATTCTGCTTTCCTGAACTAGACTTGTTACCTGCCACAAAGAATGACTAATAATATTCGTCATGAGTAGGAGATAGGAATTCACACACGAAACAGTTATGTTACTACAAAAGTGAAAATACATTCCAAATCCAAACTACGTCTTTTTAGTTAAATTTAGATCTTCCTATCCTAAATATCCATAAATGTTTAAAAAACTTTTTTGTTTATACAAAAAAAAAAAAAAAAAAGATTTCTTAAACAGCAAAAATTAAGATACACTTAAGATAAATGTTGACTTTTTTTTAATTGAAAGAAAAACTTCAATAAATGCTTCGGGGAAAATAAGAAGAAAATAAGGAAAAACTTCGATAATGTGTACATTCCTCACTTATAAAGGTTTTCATATAAACGTTTTCCGACCATAAAGAACAGAAACAATTAGAACGTATAATTTTTTTTTAAAATTAGTACACTACAGCATTAAGGCGGACTTTTTCTTTTCTTTTTTTCATAAAAGAGGCGAACCTCAACTGATACATTCATAGAGCCGATTTTGGAAATTGGAAACCTTACATAAGTTCTTGAAAATCATCATACATTCGTTCGGGCAATTGTATCTTCCCCAATTCTTGACTAATAATTCGATTCCTACATACATAAAAACTATTTCAGAATACCTATTCTCTCCCTCTTTCAAAAGAAAGAGACAGGACCAATTAAACATCATCAAAGAGCCAAGCTGATTTTAAAGCAAAATCAGTATGTGTCACTGCCCAAAGCAGTGACTGGATCAGATCCAACTCAGTGTTTGCAAGAACATGTAAAAAACATGAACTCAATTTTTTAAAATAAAATTGCCTAATGCAATTATGATGGGTTTGGATGTAGAATTTTAAAGGTGGAATTTATGGGTCCAGGAGATTTGGTAGAATTATGTTTCCCTCTATATGTTTGGTTGCCTGAATCCTTGGAATCACGTTTCCTACGGGATTCAATTTTCCAGCAAATCTTCCATATGGAATCCGACCCCTCCCCCCTAAGATTTGCTGGGAAACTTATTAGGGGATTTATGGACCCACTTTTTTTCAACTCTAAATCCCATATATATGCAATTTTAAGATTTGAGGGTAATGCCAAATGGTACAAAGACTTTAATACCATAAAACTATCCTAGGAATTTTTATTGAGTTACCAAACACACAAGGAATTTACATAAATCCTAGAATTTGTAATCCCATGGGATTATAAATTCCTGAAAACAGTGAATTCTGCAAAACCCACCATTAAGGTAACCCGAATAAACTCATCTGCATATTTTAACTCGCCTCCAAAAGAAAATTTTGTTTTGCTCCTTTTAAGTAGATCACCAAATAATGCTATAAAATTATAATCTCCAAATTTTACTCGCTCCATCCAATTTGCGTCAACGCAAAAATGTTTTGCCATAAGAAATTTGGAAAAACCCATTAATGTAGGAATCTGTAACATAAGGAAAAAATGTATATAGTGACACGTGGAATTAATAGTGCGTTTGAATACCAGAAGTAGAAGAGCTACTTGTTACTTTTTGCTTCACAAAAAGTTGACTATTTTTTTAGTTTTAAAAGTTATTTTGAAATTGTGTATACAAACAACTTCTTGCTTCTAAAAGTCAAAAACAGCTTCCAAGTGTATATCTAAACAACCTATAGATACGACATGATATATATTTTGAAGATAAATATACGGATCCAATAACAATATGACACGATGAATTGTAATTGTGGTAATTATATAATTGTCCCTTGTTTTGATGGACTTCACAAATACCCTTATCACACAATAAATATACCCCTCTCCATCTATAAGCCCATTAGGGGTCCATTAACATCTTTTTTGTTTCCATATATATCCACCTCACACAAAATCAGTTTCATTATTTTCTTTTCAGATCTAAATATTTTCTCTCCATCTACTACTTCCTCCACCATCACCAAACCTTCAACCTCTTCACTTCTTCATCGCTGCTACCAGAGTACCACCACCATCTCTTACGCCACCACTGCAACCAACACCATTAGCACCACCATCTCCATCGTCACAACCATCACCATATTTTCTTCATTTCCTAATCAATTGATTAGATCGATTTTCACCCAAGTTAGTTTCTGCCGCCGTGAGTGAATTGAATCCACCATCTGCACCACTACCTCCTAAATTGATTATAGATCAATTTTTCATTTTTTCAGCTACAGAAATTCATTATGGCGACGAATCGGAGAGAACCTAATTTTCAAATCCTAATCTTGGTCATTAGAAATATCAGATTAATTCCGATTTCAGTTGATTTCATCTTGAAGAACTTGAAATCGATGATAACGATGTGTATTAATTGGGAAGAGACGATGAAAATCTTCATCAATAAGTGGATCCGGAGATTCAATCATGATAAACAAATTAAAAGATAAGTTTGATCTCTGGTTTTGATTTTTGGTGTTGATTCAACATGATTTTTTTGTTTATTTCTATTTTAATTGAGCTCTTGATTGTGATTCATTTCTGAAACAAGAAAATGGAGTTTGTTTGTACTAGTGAGATTGGTGGTGCTGATGGTGATAGAAGCATTGGGTATTGGTGTGTTGCTGTTATGGTGGTGGTGGTGGAATGTGGTGGAAGGTGTTGTTACATCGGTGGTGGTGGATTTTATTATATTAGTGAAGGTGGTGACGTATTTTTAATGGATCAACTACTGTTGTTGATCCCGATTATGAGATCAACTCTTACTGTTGAGACCATTTTAATGGGATCAACTAGTGTTGTTGGTATTGGTGTTGTTGTTCTTCTGTTAGTGGTGGTGGAAGGTGTTATTACAACGGTGGTGGTGGATGTTTGTTGCATTGCAGGTGATGGTGGTGGTTTTTATTGTAGTTGTGAAGGTGGTGGCGTATTTTTTAAGGGATCAAGTATTATTGTTGACACCACTTATGGGATCAACTCCTGTTGTCGACCCCATTTTTATGGGATCAACTACTGTTGTTGATCCCAGTTATGGAATCAACCCTTATTGTTGATAGCATTAGTATAGTCATGCTTGTAATTTAAATCATGTTTGTTAAAAAAATTAGATACTTTATATTACGAGTACCTAAAATGCTCTTTATATTGCGTATTGCCTCTCTTACATCAACATTATAAAGACTAGTGTCCTTATGAATTTCGTTTTTTGTGGTTTTTGAAAGTATTAGTTGATGGGTGTGGTAGTGGTTGTGTGGTGCTTGTAGTGTTGATGTTGGATTGGTGGTAATGTTGGAATTTGGTGATTTTGCTGGTTTGTGTATTATTGTTTGACTGATGGTACTGGTTGTGTCTTAGGATTTTATAGATGTAAAGTTCTTCGAATGTTGAATTTGTGGTGCAATGGTAGCATGACTGACTCCACGTCAGATGATGCGTGTTCGACTCACGCCAAGTTCACTCATTCCTATATGTCATTTCGTATTTTTGTATCAAAGATGGTTGTTGCAGAAGTTTTTGTTACTCTTGTGTTTCTTAAGGATATGTCAGTTTGCAGGTTCCAGGTTTATTGGTTTTTACGGTAAACAGACTCGTATAAAATGCTGTCAACTCTAACTGTTGATCCAATTTTTTGTGGATCAACTTCAATTGTTGATCCCACTTAATGGGATCAACAACTTAAAGGGATCAACTTTGCTTGTTAACACTATAATATGGAAACATTGTTCCTGGGTTCCACTTTTTTGTATCAACTTTGGTTGTTGACTCCATTCACTGGGATCAACTTCGATTGTTGACGCAAAAAACAACAACTGGAATATTAGTTAGTAAAGTTATTTTTGAACTTTTGATTTTTGGATCAACTTCAGTTGCTGACACCTAATTTTGATGGCGACGGTGGTGGTAGCGGCGGCGATGATGGTGGCGTTAGCAGCGGTGACAACATCGTCAATGATGGTGGTGGTGGTGGTGGAATATCAGTGGCGGTGGTGGAATATTGGTGGTGGTTGTAGTTAGTAAATGGTGGTGGTGGTGGAGTGGTGGTGGCGGCAGTGCTGGCGGTGGTGGTGGTGGTGGTGGTGATGGTGGCCGTCAAGTATTAGAGAAAGAAATTTGTTAAGGGATAAGGTTTTAAAATGAAAAATAATATTATAAGTGAGTGTAATAAGGTAATCTAGTTTTAATGGATAAGGTTTTTAAATGATTGGGGTACTGTATATTTATTGTTGTATAAAGGTATATTTGTTGGGTATCAAAACTAAAGGTATTTAATTAATATACCCATTGTAATTAGACTTACATGGTTACATCATTCACAAATTGCCATGAGAGATTACCAAATACGTATAAGATCAGGAATGCAATGCAGGGATTACAGTGGTTAAAATTATCTTATTTTGTAGATTTGGTAATATAATTCGATATAATCCCCATAATTTAGGTAACCTCAGTGGCGTTCAATGTATTTGTTTGGTATAAATATAAACTATCTATATATTTAATTTATCTTGATTAAAGACAATTTTAAAGAAAATAAAATAAAATTACACTAGTGATATTAAATTACTAAAACAAAATCCACATTAGTGTTACTACTCACGCATTTTTCAACCGTTAGATCTAGATCCAACAGTTTTTTCACACAAGTTACCTATATTTGTTATGATGTTAGTTAAAGTATATTATCAACAAGTATATTTTATTTGAATTTATTAGCAAAAATACAAAAGCTATACTTACCAAAGCCCCAGTTTCTTTTTTAGATTCTTCTTCTGTTTCTTCTTCCTCGGCGAGAAATCCCACGTCAAACCAAAAATCAAACTCTCTCGAAAAATAACTCAAATCAGAGTTTTGGAATTTTTGGTTTCTCTGTTGGGTGTTTATTGATCAGCTCATTCATCTCTCTGGAGGAAAAAAAAATAGAAAAGTTTTTGTCTTTCTCAATCTTACAATCTTACAATTATAATCCAGGTACTTTATCTTCTCTACTTTTTTTGTTTTGTTTTTCCTGAAATTGGATTGGGTTGTTTTTTTTTTGTCGGTAGAACGATTCAGATGATTGTTATACCTTTCGATTTATGGGTTTAATTTAAGGAAATTTAATTTTTATAGTCTAAATTGAGCTAATTTGGGTGAGGATGTTTAATGTTTCGGATAATTTATTGAATTCTTCACTAAGTTTGGTGGTATTTTTAGATAAAAATTGTTGCTTTTGGAAAAGAAATTAGTGCTAATTTAAATGGGTAATTTGAAGTTTGCAGAATTTTGAAAAAGGGGGGTCTTTTATGGGTAGTTCTTAATTAATTCTTCTGGGGTCTAGTTTTCTTAGGGTTTTTGGAGGGTTCATTGTAATTGTCACTGGCGTTAGGAGCTGTTTTCTTGGTACACTTTTTCTTCAGTTTGCACTAAATTTTCATCTGAAGCGTTTTCGGGGAAATTTTTGCATATTGACAGGTCAAAGTAAAGGAAATAAGACTTTGTTCATCCAATTCTGGTTTTGATAGAAGACTAAAGCTTTTGTATTCAGAGGATAGATAGAAAAAGACAGAAAAGAGGGAGAGATCTTACTAGGTACAGAAGACATTATATTGTACCGTGAGCTTTGGTTCCTCCATATATTACATTTTCATAGCAATTTTTGTTGCTGAAAGAGATATACTCTGATTGTTACTTATTGTGACGTGGAGTGTTTGTGCATGAGACAAGCGAATTACTTTGGAAGCCTTTAGTTGGAGAAGAATTTAATGGGTGCACTTTGCTGCTGCTTGCGTGCTGATCAATTGGACGAATATGTGAACCCCAACAATACTATTTTCAGATCATGTCTCTGTCTGGGTTGCATCTTGAATGCAGTAAGTTTCTTAAGTTTATGCTTCTTTTAGTTCACTGTCACGTTATTAAATGTTCTGAATTTTTCAACAAAATTATAAGGTAATTGCCTGAGTTGGAAAGCTTGTTGGGAGACTTGCCTATATTGTCAGTTTTAAATATATTGGTATGATAATTTGTAGTCTATTTTTGTGCAACAACACTTCACACTGTATTCGACTGTGTGTTGATTAGAAAAAGCTAGAGCTATAAACTAAATATGTTTAAGGTACCTCTACTAGTGAATTTTTAGTAATTGGCAAAATCAGTTGGAGGCCATTTCGTGTAATGTAAATGTAGCTTTTGAGTGCTATAAAAAAAAGTGGGTTTTGTTTCACTTCCATTTTTGTTGGAGCCTAGCCCAGGCTCAGAGCACGTCAGGAGGTAGACTTATGTTTGGCTGCACTTCTCAGCTTGACCAAGTACCATTCATAATCCTGTTTATTCGCTTAGTTCATAATTACTTAATTGCTTTTCTAGCAGTTCTTTTATGTTTTGAATTTGTTCAACTGCGTACATGTGTCCCATTGTGTTTATTTCACTTTAGTTTTCATGGAGGATTTTACAGTTAAGGGATACAATTTGCTGCTTTATGATAGTTACCTTTACATTTAGTAAGAAGTTGAGGATATTACATAGCTATGTTAAATGATTAAAAGGCAAGTCATTGACGTCTAAGGCTGTGTATCTAGGAATTGTATAGCTATGTTAAATCAGTAAAAGGCAAGTGAATCGGCGTCCAAGGATGTTTTCTTGGTAGAGGATAACTTGATATACATGAATCTAAATAGAGTTACCTCACTCCATATCGACGTATCAATTAAAAGTACAGCTTGTTCGAATGTTTGATTGTAGAGGATTTATCATTACAAATTTACAAACAGATTTAAATTCTCCTTATGAATATCTGCATGGTGTATCCTTCGAAGTAGGATATATTAATTGAAGTTCCAAAGAGATCTTACATGATTCCTTACCTTCTTATCTTTTACAGTACACAGCATTATTCCGGAGAGACGAGATGCATCCGATACCCTCAGCAATCGCGAGTACAGCAACATTAACCTCTCAGACGTCTAATGACGACTCTCTAGCCAGCACGTATCGCTCCCCTCCTAGGCCTTTGCCTTATGATGATCCAAGATGCTTCCGTTCCCAAAGAAATTTACTCAAGGGCTCAAGTCATTCACACGAGGAATCTGAACCTCTGAGGAGAAGTAATACTGACACGAGTCAAGAATACTTAAAGGGGGGTGAGAAATTGGATCAGTCTGCTGAAGGTGGATCAAAAGCAGGCCTGTCCGAGTCCTCAATGAAACACCAACTGGCAATGGTGTCAAGTGGATTTGGTTATGTTTATTCATCAGCAGAAGATGAAGATGTCTGCCCAACATGCCTCGAAGGTTAGTAATAAACTTATTCTGCAATTGGTACTTTAGTATATTCTCCATTTCCAAAATAATTCTTATTTCGCTTTCCATTAAAGTAACTAGTAGGTTTGTGGGAATATTATGGTTTGCCTGCTTTACTTTGTGGACTCGATTCGTGCACTTAAATGGGTGAATGTAGCATTTTCTGCCATTGAAAAAAGAGGGTTCTTTATCTGTCTAATTTAGTTAGTGGGATCTGTTAAAATGGGTTTTCTTAACGAGAACAGTAAGAAAAAATCTTTCACGGGGCAATTTTTGGTACTCTTGTTGATATTAAGTTGTAATTGTAATAGTTAGGCTTTTACGTATTAATTATGCTAATTTCTTGTTTACGTCTACTTGCAGAATATACTCCGGAAAACCCAAAAATTCTTACACAATGCTCTCACCATTACCACCTTGTTTGTATATATGAGTGGATGGAGAGAAGTGAAACCTGTCCAGTCTGTGGAAAGGTAACTTGCTATATCTGTTTAATTCATGTACTTTGCGATGATATTCTTTTCTCTTTTTGCGAACTAGTTGTTATTATAGTTAGAGATGCATACCAGAGTAGCATAAATGCTAAGCAGAGACTTGAATTTCAAGACCTATGTTTTTGTTCCTACTACATTTAGCAAGTGTTGGCTAATATGACTTGCTAATACTAAGCAACCTTCAGTCTGTTCCTCAAATTCTGTTTCTAGACGCTGTTTGTAAAACTGTGTAAGAACAATGTTATCACATACCACCACATCCGAATCACGTTAAACCTGGTCACACATTCAGCAGAATATATTTCTTTAGAATATAAACATAGGTGTTTGAACTGAAAGGGCAAAGACTTTTTCCTTGGGGAATAACCTCAAAAGAGGAACTGAAATTGTATTATAGTGATTATATAGAAGAGAAAGGGACGTGGTGGTGTATGATACCCAATGAGTGTTGATTACGCCCATTGTTTACATTTGTGGATTTTTCACTTCATGAACCATGATGACTCGAGGTGTTTGGAATAGGTTAACAAAAAGACACTTTGGAATAGGTTTGTTCTATGGGATTGTGTATTTTTTTTCCCACTTATCTAAGTGTGCTGATCTTGAAATTGCTTTGCTTTTAGGTGATGGTATTTAATGAAACCAGCTGATATTTGCTTCCACATAATGGAAAAGAGAAAAAATAAAGGAAAGTTTAGGTCTTTGTAAATATGTCCGGTGATCGAAGCAGTCAAACCAAGTAAAATTGTGAAGGGGGAGATTTCACTCTAGTACCCATTTGACTATCTGAACAAATACATGCGTTGCTATATACGTCTATCAGTCAGTCGCTCTCCTGCTCGTCTCATGTAAAATATGTTTCTTTTAGTTCCTTTTATTTTCAAAATGTAATGGAATATGATGGTAGGATTAATGATAACACTTGCACCCACTATGGGGTGATGTTCTGGCTTTGCTCCCTCTTAATTACCTTGTTACTTGTTAGGTACTACTACTGGAATTTCAAAATTAGAAATTAGGTATGTGGAAATTGAAAATATCTATTTGGTAAGACTGGGATTTATCACGTAAGAAATGAGATTTTTATATTTGGGGGGCAACTGAGATGGCATCATTTTTCCATTTGAAAGAGTTTTATGTTTTACCCGATCTGAACAAAACTTGCTAAAGCAGCAGCAGAAGGTTACTAGAAGAATTTTGCGAAACTCATCCCAACTGAACCAGTCCATCAAGTATCAGTTACAGAATCTTTATGTTACATTTATCTCCATACCTTACCTTAGCTTGAAAGCTTTGACTATTCATGTGCCACACTTGCATAAAGTTCCGCATTTTTGCAGGTTTTTGCAACTCCACATAAGACCTATTTCCACGGAAAAGAAGTTGACATTTTTGTACGGCCTACTGGCGTTAAGTCAAAAGATTGATGCTCTTATCCCACATCCTAGAAGTGGTGTCTGTCTTTAGGTACCAGCACTTAACGCTGAATAAATGTGTAATTAAGGAGTTGTTTGTCTTGAAGTAAAGAGATCTAAACATTGTTTTCTTAAGGACGGAAAGAAAGACGGATTACAAAGGAGGCAAGCTGTGCAAAAGCAATACAGCTACAAGAACTGAGAAACAAGAAACCCAAGCTGGACACATTATAGAAATGCAAAAGCCAAATTAAAACCCACTAATCTGACAGACTATGGCGGTGCAGTGAGTAATAGAATTCCAACCAAGAAACTATCTTTTTGCTGAAGTTCAGTCACAATTGAATACAGAACATCATCTGTTACCCTTAATATTTAGGGTTTTTATGTATACATGAAATATTTATAAGCATTCTTATAAAGTCATACAGAGGTGGTAGGACTTTCCCAGTAAGCACTTATAAAACTGTGTTCGTGAATCCCAAAACAAAGGAAACTTTACATACAAAAAAATAAATAGAACATTGATCCCTGATTTGTTTCTTTGTCATTACATATACCTTCATCATATGTATATGATCTTAACTTGGTAGGTACAGGTGCAGGTACAGATCTATATGAAACATCCATCAAAATTACTGTTGCCAGTGTTCAGTACACACGCTCTCCTTCTTGAAGTGAATATCTTTCTATTGATTGAGACCAAGCATCCACCATGGAAGTAAGTATCTTTCTATTGTTTGAGACCAAGCATCCACCGTGGCATAACTGTTTGAATTCCTATGGGTCTTGCAGCAGGTTCGTAAACTGTTTGAATTCCTATGGGTCTTGCAGCAGGCTCGTAAGAACCAGTACTGTTGTAATACGAATTCATACAGTTGCAAAACATTTAAACTCAACTTGAGTGTGTGTGTGAGAGAGAGAGAGAGAGAGAGAGAGAGAGTTACCAAATGGTTAGGGAAGGAAGTTCCTGCGACAGAAGGAAGGTTGGTGAGTTCTGAGCTGAGTTTTGAGCTTGGCTACACGAGTTTTGAGCCTGGTTGGACTGCTGCCGCTGATCCAATCTCCCCATTTCTTGTTCTTTCTCCTTTATCTATATACAACAATGATAACTTCATGATGAAGAACGTTCCTGATAACTTCATGATGAAGAACGTTCCTAGCTAGAAAATGAAACATAATAAAGTTGATATACATTAAGCAGGATGCGAACATCCAGTACATGCCCACACCCTAACTTATAATAGTATTCACTGACTCCTCTTACTCTTAGTGGACATATGTCGGTATCCAACTAATGCTACCAGTTTTTTCAATTGGAAAAGTAAATTACCTTCTTCCCTAGAATAGTATTCTGCTCTTGTAAAGCTTTCTCCTGTCACATATTAACAACAACAATGTATATGCATGAGAAATTTGTCACTTTTGATTAGTCAGACATATAGGAAGCATGTTGTTCTGTATGTGATAGAATAGAGAGAATAGAACCTTTCTCTGAAGCTCAGAAATAGATGCATACAAGAGTTGGTTCTGTACAAATAAATATGAAAAACAATTGAGTCTACTTATCGTATAGATAACTCAACACAGAGATAAAAATTAAGTTACTAGGTAACGTTTATACCTTTTTTGATCTAATATGCTTCAAGGAAGTATCAAGTTGGTGCTCCAAATTTTGTAGCTCTTTCACATTGAAGGATTCCAGATCTTCTCCCATCATATGCCTGTAAAATTATGAATCCTCACATTAATATAAATGACCACTTCCCTTATAAAGTACTATCATACAAATTTGTGTATTCTGTTTGCCCCCCCAAAAAGTAAAATCCTTTGTAATTTGAATGTTTCTGAATATTCTGTTTTCATTTTTCTTTGATGAGTTTCAAACTTATATTGTAATGATAATTATAGGATGCCTGTGTTTATTCCTTTAAAGGCACTACATTTGAGATTTTGAGATATGTATCCAGAAAGATACATGCGCCTCTACTGATCATAGTCATTTTAGATGATTTGGCTGCCACATGCTAGTATCTAGTATAAATTGCTGCGTACATCTTATATACAGACCTATTAAATAATCTTTAACCAATACGTACCTTTGGTTTCTTTGCAGAACCTCAACTTTGGCCTTAAGCTTGGCATGTTCCAAGGACCAGTTTCCCTATAATAAGTATATCAGCAGTTAGTATGATCTAAGCTGATCAAGGTACAGGCTATATCTCATACTCTGAAAAGTTTTCTCATTGAATAAACAAGCATCACCATGCATGTAAGACCTTAACAGTTAACATAGACGAAGAACCCTAAATATGGAGTCACATTGATGGACCACTGCTAAAAGAATATTGATTAAAAGGAGCAAAAAGATGATGCATGGAGGATAGGCTTACATTTAAACATGCATCCAGTAGGATAATTCCATATTAGTCCACCAATACGTAATGCTATCACAGAAATAACCCTCTAAGAAGTGGTAAAACTAGGAATAAATTTTGGGTGGGACTAAAGGATTTATATAAACATGTGAAAAATATAAAATCTTACAAAACTGGAAATGCAACAATTTTTTAACTTTGGCTATTAGATTTTTGCATTTTAGGTATATTTTTGTTATATTACACTCATGGAAAAGATCAACGATAAACATTGGGTAGTTGCACATCTCAAGATAAGAATTAACATAGGCTAAATCTATACATTGAGTGGGCTAAATCTAAATATTGGGTGGACTTGGGTATTAGATTTATATAAACGTCTGAAAAATATAAAATCTTGCAAAACTGGAAATGCCACAATTTTTTAACTTTGGCTATTAACTCGATAACACTCACAATTTTTTTAACTTACGGTGGGGATCTATAAACAAAATGTTTTGACAAACCACTTTAACAAAACTCCTTACCCATTAGATCATATCTATCGAATGGTAGATAATTTCAACCATCTTGACATCTAACTGACTCTATTCCCTGTTTGGTAATATCCCCCAGACATAGTCATGGAAAAAATTTCAGCAAGATTTTTAGGTTTTGATCTTCACGAAGTTAATAACAATTTTGATTTTCAGCGATTTGTTTCCAGAAGGACATGGAATATGTTAAGAATTAACAACTTTATCATGATGAATTCGAGAAGTTTAATGATCGGAAATTTGTGAGTGTTAACGAGTGCTGCAACGACGAGAATTAGCTTAACTTATCACATTTGCAGTCTCATAATCAGGGAATCCGTTGTTTTTATTATTGTGGAAGAAGGATGGGATTAAGGAATTTGGTTGGTTAGATGATTGAATTCCTAGATGTAATAACCCGAGACAGATTTATAAAATCATTAGATGATATTTGGATTAGTAACTTAGAATGACCCGTTATTTTGATTGATCACAATGATAATGAATGAGAAAAAAGTTTTGTCAAATGGTTTTGTTGCCGGATCCCGACCCTTTGTTATATTACACTCATGGAAAAGATCAACGATAAACATTGGGTAGTTACGTCTCAAGATAAGAATTAATATAGGCTAAATCTAAACATTGAGTGGGCTAAATCTAAATATTGGGTGGACTTGGGTAGCCAATATACAGGATTTGTAAGAATTTCGACTGGCGAGAACCATAGCTAGCCCACCCTTGGTTTCGTCCATGCCTCTAATCTTATAGTTTTCTTTAACTAACTGCTTCACTAAACCATATACATGACAGAGAAAATTATATATGAAGCCAAGTCTATATGCAAGCAATCAAAGATGTTTAACTAATTTGAACTATTAAAATGGCATATTGATTAGATCTTTTTCTTCTGAAACAAAAATGGCTTATTGATCAGCTTAAACTGAGATTCAACTATAACAATGTGTATCTGGACATATCCAGTCATGAGCTTCAAACTAGTATATATACACTACTCACGTACCCGTGATTCTTGATCAGTTCCAACAAGCTCTTCCTCAACACAACATTGTCTTTCATATCGTTCAAGGATGGCGTCCATGCTGCATTAGTGCGCCAAAATTTAAGAGGTTAAACGAAAAGAAGCAGTCGATATATATGCACATACATGAACCTAGAAGCTAAGATGATAGAGCAACATAATATTGAGCCTTAATTCACATGAATATAAGCCACAATTTTGTTAAATACCTGCAACTAATCCAGTTATAAAGAAGAAAAAACAATTGCTATAAGTTTTGCTCTCTGCTACACATTCTCAATTTTACTGTGCATTTCTAATGAAGAAACACTATTTTTTGCTTATAAAGGAAGATAGAAGTCGTGGCGGCAATAATGTAAGCTAAACATTTCATGGCTAATGAAAGTTACATATGGAATTCAATGGCTTGAATGGAATTTTACTGTGCATTTCTAATGAAAAAACACTATTTTTTGCTTATAAAAGAAGATAGAAGTCGTGGCGGCAATATGTAAGCTAAACATTTCATGGCTTTAATGAAAGTTACATATGGAAGTCATAATTACAGGATTCGCCAATATATGCTGTTTATTGGAAGAAGACATATATATTGATTGTATTTCAGACAATTTGTGATGATGTATGCTAAAGGTTGCATCCAGAAAGTTCATTCACTGCTATATGCGTGATGCGTGCATCATCAGTGCATGCACCTACAGTGCCAAATTTATAGGAATGCTGAACTCATGTAACATAACTTGCCGACAATAAGTTTTGGCATCAGCTTGCTACCACCCGAAATAACCTATTCAGGGTTACTAAAGACTTGCCCATTTATAGATACAAATCTATTAAAGTGATATATATTCATCACACTGTACTGCATCAAGTTTATTGCATGAGGTACACCTATAAAAGCTTTCATTACCTTTATTAAAAACAGCAAAGAAAAAATTAAAGTGTCTACTAAACCAGTAATAGAGGTGATATTTTTAGTAAACAACTAAATTTTTGTTGGAAAATATCTTGCTTGGTTATTCTTGTTTTTCATTAGATATTATTTCTCATCGTACCTTATTTATTAGAATAACAGGATGATATGTACCTTACCAAATCCAAATTTAAAGTCTAGAAACTACCGGGTCGACTAGAGAATATCTCATAAAAATATAACATAATTTTTACGCCGGCCTGTCAAAGCCTTACACAACTTGCACTACGACAAGCAAAATACTTGACGCTACCCGTGCCGCAATTATTTATGGACCGGATGGTTTGTAATAATCGTTTTTATAGGATTACGAATTCTTATCAATCGGGTTAAAAAGGAGAAACCAATTATGGGTGGGGTGGGGTGGGGTGAAAATGCTTTAAGTTAGTATTATCTTAATTGTATAGTAATGAATATCATTGTAGTCTCTAAATATAAACCAGTAACAAATAAACACTCAATTAAAGACTCTTCTTCTTTCGTTTTTATGATGATCAACTTAAAACCATGTATGATATCTTTATACCGTTATATGACACCTTTGTACCGGTATAAGAAATTAACTTATCAATTCTGCATACAAAATTTCACTACATATTTTAAATTAATGCATTAGATCATTAACAACATAACATAACAAATTTAACAGTACTACTTCTCTACCTATTGAAAGATTTAATACTTCTGAAAGATAGATAGATTGATCGATGAAATAAGTATCGAAAGGCCGACGAACAGATCTGAAATGAAATAAATAGATAGATAGAGATGGAGTACGTACCAAGCATCTGTAGAATATTCAAATAGTTTTCCTTTGGTTGAAAAAACAATCAAAGCAACTTCAGCATCACATAAAACTGAAATCTCATTAGCTTTCTTGAGTAAACCAGACCTTCTCTTTGAGAAAGTTACTTGTCTGTTGATCTTGTTTTCTATCCTCTTCAACTGTACTCTTCCTCTCCCCATTTTCTCTTCTTCTTGTTAGATTCTTCTTATTAAGGTAGGAGCAGCAAATGATATGAATTTAGATTAAGAAAGAATCCTATATCATTGAACGATACCAAAAGAAGGCCGTCCAAAAAAGAAAGAAAACCCTAGTACAATAATTAACATTCCAATATCAACAACAGCAGCTATAAGAAGAATGAAAGTGAAGAAGAAGTTTGATACACACAATTATGTAGGGTTGGTTTTGGTGATATTTTTGAGAATGTCAGTCAGTTTATAACAAGAAACATCTAGGTTTTTTCCTTTTTCTCCACCTTCCTTATTTGCTCCTCTTCTCTGTCTTCAACAACATATTTCAATACCTTACACGTCAAATCCACCTTCTGATGATTCCAAGCCATTGGATTTAAATCGTACGGCTCGAAAATGCTAAGCTTAAAATTAGTATCTAAAATTAGCCAATGAGAGTCCGAAACGTGGAAAGATATTTAAAATTAGTTGATGGAAAAAATGTGTGTCCCCAAATCTGGCAATCTCTGTCGTACGAGCAGAATGGATTATTAAAATGGATTGGTTTTTAAGAATGGTGGTTCTAGATTCGGAAAACAGTGGTTTTAGAGAAAACCAGTGGTTTGTCTGAAAAACGTTGTCGAGTTTTGATTGGCTGGTTAATTTAATATTAATATTTTTGCTTATATATTTATAGTAAAATTATGGGGATACTCATTGGCTATTTTTGTTAAATGTCTTTTCTGGGACCCGCCACCAGTCATCATTGGTCAGCATTAAATACCAAGAAGGTGGAGGAGGGGGATGCTGTTGTCTTTTCGTGTAAATGTAATTTGGTTTTTTCTGTTGACGGCGTGGCGGGTACGTATGAACTTTGTCACTATGATAGATACCATGCTACTTTATTTTACCTCTGGTACATTTTAGACCGCAGATATTCACAGGGCCGCGATCTTGTTGACAGGGCCAACTTTCACACAGGCCGAAAATTGAAGACTATGAATTATAATTGATAAGCACACGCCATCTTCTCAGGGACAAAAAGGAACTACCACCGGATCTGCAACAAAGACGGATAGTTGAGCTTCTCCATGGGCGTGGATGGTTGATTTAATTAGTTATTCACCACCATCTATCTATTTGTCAATGACTTTCAACTAATTAAATTAATAAGTAATAAGTTACTAATATATAAAAGATTGATTCACTGTTTTTCAAATCCCTTTTTATCTTTACTCTATTATTTCGTTTAAATGAAAGTGAAAAGAGATTAGAGATACTGTTGCCTTGACTGATAATGGTGGTTGCCATTACTGCTACAACTTCATCACATCAAACCCCTAGACAAGAAGCATCAGTTATGGTAGATAGAAGAAAACCTATTAATTGCAGCAAGAGCTACGAACCACACCTCTTCAACATTCAAGACCAAACCTTCTCATTCAAAAAATTTGTTTACTTTAACAAGGAGCTTATCAGTTTCATTTAAAGGGGTAACGTTTTCTTTACCAATTAGTAAACTAAATCAACTCCACAACTAAATAATTTATTGAGCAATGAAAGGAAATATAAACCAGGGAGAAGAAAATCTACATCTAACCGATGACAGATAAAGTTAGTGGAGAAATAGATGGACGGTAAATGCCTTAACTAGAAATATGGAATTTATTATTGAAGAAGAAGATTTTGGATAGTTGCGGCGGAGAACGGTGGTGGAACGGAAACAGAAAAGTCAAACCGCAGTATTGCTTTTTCAAAATGAACCGCTTTTTGGTCCTTTCACGTTTACTATAGTCAATCCAATCTGGCCCTGTATCTAACTTTTTGTGGTCCCGTATTCAGCTGCGGTCACATTTTATTACAGTTTAGATTTTAACTTTCAACTAGCAAAATGTGCCGGTGACCCAGTCATCTGTCATTCAATTTTCGTATGGTGTGGCCATCTTTACTTGATTTGTCCTTGAATTTTACTTTAGGGTGCATTTTAGAAAGAAGAATTGATATTGCAGCCTGCTTTTAATGAGTTAGCAGTTGCATCACATGATATTTGGTGCCGAGTTAATTTAACGGTAGGTCTTTTTGGGAAGAAGATTGTTGTGACATGTTTAAAATGACATAACGACGGATTGGAAATTTGATTTGTTGGTATTTTGAAATCTAAGAAGCAACTAACCGGTGACTAGTTGTTTTCTTTGGAATGTGAATTGCACTTATATTATGCATCATGAAACTTTAGTATTTTGGAGTTTGAAATCAGTACTTATAAATCATTCTATTTCCCACCTTTTTAGTTAATCTAGAGAATGTGTAAAACGCCACTTCCACACCCCATGTTCTTGTGGAGCATGCCTTAAATCCAAATTGGAATGAAAGGTTATCAAACCAAAGAAAATCGTCTGGTGACCTACTATTGGAATGAATGGTTATCTGGTTTTGACCTACTAATGGTCTGGTAAGCTAGAGCCGGTTAGCATTCATGAAAAAAAAAAACAAAAAAAAAACAAACAAACAAGGGGATGAGTAGTGGGGCTTAAAATGATAATCAAAACCAAAAAGTGGAGATAGGGACTTAATTTATGTAAAAGTTTAAAAATACCCTCAGTCATTTTAATTTATTATTCTTTTATCCTTCCATTAACTAATTAATCTAATTAAAAAAAAAAACTTAAACATTAACTAAAGAAATCGATCGGTTTCTTTTCTTTTTCTTTTCTTCTTCTACTATTCTTCTTCTTCTTCTGTTCTCTTCTCTTTGTTTTCTTCCTTTTCTTCTTCTTCGTTTGACGATTAATCGTCGATTCAAAAAAAAAATCATCGTCGATTAAATTTATTGTATAAAACCATAAAGACAAAGGAAAAACCAGGGAAATCATCGTCGAATCCACCTCCTCCTGAACCAAAGAAATCAACTTCATCAAATGAAGATGAAACTGAAGATCAACAACAAGTGATTGAAGGAGATGAACCAGCCGCCGAGACTCCTGATATGACTACAATAAGGTATGAATTGAAAAACCCACTCTTTATTTAAGCGTTTTATTGATTATTCAGTTGGTTTCGAAAATTTTAGGTCTGAAAAAACAGTTTCGAAACTGCTTACAACTGAGAGTTCTTGTTTTCCTAGCCGTAAATAGGTTTTACGGTTGGGATCACTAAGAACTCCCAGCCGTAAAATAGGCGATGCGGACGAGAGTTTAGAAATCCTAGCTGCAACTTCCTAGCCGTATATTCTTCTGTGTTCAAAAAATATATATTCAGCGATAGTGTTTAGGTTTTTCCTATCCGTAATTTTATTTCCTAACCGTAAGTTTTATTTCTTAGCCGTTTTTTCTGGATTCATGGATTAGTAATAGATACATAATTAATTTATTACTCCATTTCATGAGTCATTCTCCGCTGAATTTCATGAATTAGTAATAAATATCCAACAATCGGGCATCTGGACTATCACCGAGTAAGCCCCAAGAAAATGGTGCAAGTGTACTCAACGACGGTGCACGAACGAGCATTCGGAAGTATGGACAAACGAGGAATCCTACACAAAATAGGAGAGAGAAAATAATAATAATAAATAATAAAAGAGGCGCCTAGGGACCGGGCCCACCGACCGGCCGCTGTGGCCGGTCCCCCACGCATCTTCCTTTATTTTTTATTATTTTGTTATTTTCATGAACCCATGAAGACTCCTTCATTCGAGCAACTTTCCTTGTTTGAGCAAAACTCACGGTTTCTCCATATTTTCACGGTTTCATGAAAAATAATAAAATAGGGAAGGTGTCGTGGGACCGGGCTACCTAGCCGGCCGGCTATGCCCAAGCTGTGGCCGGTCCCACACCTTGCAATCCGTTGTTTTCATAATTATTATTTCCCTCATCTCATGAAACTCCCCCGTTTGAGCAAAAAATCATGGTTTCTTCATATTTTCTCAAATATGGCTCAAACCATGAAAAGCCAAAAAGTCAAATGGTCACGTGACCGACTAGGCTACTCACGTCAAATATTAAAATATTATTATTGTAATATTCTAAAATTTTTGATCAAACGAGCAAAGTTCTACTTGCTCATTCGAGCAAAAATCAAGAATTTCAGTCAAAGATCAAACTCTTCTGAAAATCCAAAATATTGCTCAAACGTGCATCAGAAAATACCAAAACTCTCATGATTGAGATATGGGCATTATGGTGACACGGGCATGCTTCCTTGACCGACCAAGGCCGTCCCTAAGGCTCGCAAGGAGCCGGTCCTACACATCTTCATGCTTTTGACCTAATTTGCTCAATTGCTCATATTAGGTCCAAACTCTTTTCAACCAACTTGAAATTTGCTCAAATGACCAACAGCTAGTCCCACGACCACCAACGGCCGGTCTCATGCCCTCTTGGTCGGTCACTCATTTCACCATAATTAGGTTTTATCACCTAATGCTTAGACGAGCACTATTCTAATAAATGATCAACACCAGTATTTGATCATTCTTTCACCAACCGGTCAACTAAGGACTCTGGTGCATGATCACTCGAGCACTTGGGAACCACATGGTCATCCATCATCCCATGTGGTTGGTCCCTCCCTCACTCATGACCTATTTTCAGCAATACATCAATTGACGAACAATTGATCAAAAATTAGGGTTTCGAACAAACATTACACAAATCATAATTTTGAGCAAGTTAACACACTAATAATTTTATGTTGATCTAGTAATCGACATCCAGATTAATTATATAATATTTGGTAGACTACCAATATTTTAATTAATATTTTATTGGGCCACGTTACCACTAATTCATCTAATTGAGCAATACTTGCTCAGTTGCTCGAATATTGATCCAACTATCAATATTCAGCAATTTATCGAATTGAGCAATACTTGCTCAGTTGCTCGAATATTGATCCAACTATCAATATTCAGTAATTTATCGAATTGAGCAATACTTGCTCAGTTGCTCGAATATTGATCTAACTCAATATTAACCAATTCATCGAATTTGCAATATTTGCCTAGACAAGCAATATCAACATCATTCAAGAACTATACGTCTGACATGTTCAATCCATGAATCACTGAGCATTCGTCAATCATGCTCAATTCAACAAAACTTAGACTCACTGTATGATCAAGTCAACGACTGACTAATCAAATACACGTCTGCTTTGCAGACTCCACGTTCGTGAGATATCAATCACGTCACATGGGGGGATATTACTTAGGGTTTTGGTCTGGCGGCCTACGGCACGTGTGTTCATCCACGATGAGAAATGTGAGTAAGTCGTGCGAACGGTTGAAGGAGTTAGCAAAGTAGTGGGTGGACGGTTAACCAAGTCTCCACACGACCTGGAACTGGTTTCACCACAAATTCCCACTTTCCCACTCTTTCACTCAAGAAACCGTCACACTTACTGGGATCAATGTGTTCACTATTCTGACAATATAATTAAGTCACTGAATCCATGATTGAGAAAAACACAAAAAATCCACGAGATATTGAACAGACAATCCATCGTCTAACCAAGAATCATCATGTGAGAAACTCTCACAATCATTCGAAACTTATTTACACAAACTTGCAGAAACCTTCAACACATCCATAATCCTTGATCATCATTGATCCCACAATTCTCAGCTTCCCTCCTATAGATAAACCAATCTCCTCTTTGTGAATGAATTGACTCTGGAACGGCCATTGACTTGGTTTAGGCCGGAGTCCTACAGATTGATCTCTCGAACTCAAAACACTCCCGTGCAGTGCATCTGTGTGAGGATAAGCAGTTTGCTTGGTTGAGGAGTCTTGTCCGCATGGTCGTCTCTTCACTTACCTAAAAAAAAAAGCAAATCGTTTTTCCACATCTACATGTGGAATCACAAACGATGAGACGAAGGTGTTTGTGATTACTTTTTATCTTTCCTATAGGAGATTAAATCTCGAGCAAATCTTAGAGAAGATAGTACTCAAACGATAGAATCGGGCAATATCATAACACGCAACTACAAAGAAAATAGTTGGGTCTGGCTTCACAATCCCAATGAAGTTTTTGAAGTCGTTAACCTACAGGGTCTAGATAGAAACCGAAGGTTAAAGGAAACTCGACTCTAGTTGATGAAACTAGTAACACATAGGAGGTGTGGGGATTAGGTTTCCCAATTGCTAGAGTTCTCCTTTATATAGTTTTCAAATAAGGGTTTGAAATCCAAGTTACCTTGGTAACAAAGCATTCAATATTCACCGTTAGATGAAAAACCTAATTCAACAAAGATAATATCTTTAAACCGTTAGATCGAACTTAGCTTGTTACACACAAATGAAATGTACCCTCATTTAGGTTTATGTAACTGTACCCAAACGTGTACACCATGTTGGCTCAACAATAGTTAACCGAAGTTAGCCATATGATTACTCTCATATCAACCTTATTCATCTTAACCATAACTAGTTCAACTGACTCAAATGAAACTAGTTAAAGAGTCGTTCAATTTCTATATTCTCATAGAAGTATACAAGAACAAAATTGAAGCAAAATCGGTTTGATTCACTCGAATAAATTCATAAACATTATAGCCACGGTTTGCAAAGATTGCATTCCTTATTTTATATATGTTTAAGTTCATGTACAACCGATTCTAGAAAGTAACCAACTCAAGTATGCAAACGGGTACGCATACTTAAGTAGCCGGACCAAGTTTGGTTACGCCAGTACGCGTATGGGTGCGCATACCAATTCACACTTCCAAACTCCAGCAGAAATTCATGGACGTGAGACTTCCGCCAGTATGCGTACAAGTACGCATACTTGCCCAGACATCCAACAACCGCCAGTACACATACGGGTACGCATACTTCAAGTTCCCGGTTTTGGACTTACACACAAATGTGATAACACACTATGTTTATATCCAAACATGGTTACTTGATTCTAAACTCTATATTTCAATCATTGAAACTTTCTTAGAGGATGACAATAGCCGTTTTCACTCACTATTACCATCAAAGCAATTTTCAAGATATTGAAATAATCATAACAAAACATTCCAAGTCTACATCAAATGATTGTATCACACAAACCATGTAAGATGTTACTCGGCAATTTTCACATGGTTATATTCTGACATTCGTCAAGAATATAAGATGAACTTGGTCGAAGAGAAAGCTTGCCAACACATATTTCGAGAAATATGTAAGCGAGATAAACTCAGCTCGAAATCTCAAATGTGTATAATAGAAAACTATATCGTAATACGACTTATGTCTCAATATAGGAGATATATTAGAAATAGACTTTCCAAGTGATAGATGAGTTTCAGTCTCCACATACCTTTTGCTGATGAAGTTCCACAAGCTCCCCTTAGTAGTTCTTCGTCTTCAAATGATGAACGTCGTGAAGTCTAAAGCTCGACTACACAATCTATGTCCTAGTCCGAGACATTTGATAAATAGGCTAGAAATCAAGACTTATAGTTTTGTCACTAATATTGACAAACATGCTTGAGATAGCAGCGCATGCGAGTTCGACCGAGCAGTGCTCTAACAATCCCCCCCTTTGTCAATTTTAGTGACAAAACTATCAATACATATGGATTACAAAATAAATAAAACTTTGTAACTTGTCATCCAAATGCTTGATCTCCTTGGCATCTTCAACCTTCGCCACTTACAAGTACTCCATGATTCTAAACGTGTTCAACTCAGCATCATAGTTGTTGAAGATCCGTAGCGATAACAATGAGAAAACAAGTGTTCTCGATCATTGTTATACAGTGTCATAGTATTATTACACAGCATCAAAGTTCAATTGTATCACAATTTTGACAACAATACTATGATGATATGTATCACTCCCCCTTAGTCAAGACTTCATCTCAACATGAACACCACTCCTCCTTACATAATGATCTGTAAATCATATGTATTTGTAGTAAAACTACACATTAATTCTCCCCCTTTTTGTCAATATAAATTGGCAAAGGTACGAAAACTAGTGGGATCCTCATGAAATTTTCATAGAGATACTTCATGACAAAAAATAAATGACATGCCAACTTATTTAGATGCAACCATAAAGCCGAAGCTAAATGCATTCATCAAGGAGTTTATAAAGATACAAGATAACTCCTATAATATTCCACAGCCGCACTCCCCACAAAGATTTAGCAATAAAGCACAAGTTCAAAAGAACTCTCCCCCATAAAATGTCATTCCCGAAAGAACAACAAAGGAGACCTTGCTTTTACAAGAAAAGAATGATTTCTTTGGACATAATCAAATCACATGAGAACGTGAATTTGTATCCAAAAATCTCAATTAAATTAACCACAAGAGAACCCATGATTAATTTAATCGGAAATGCTCACATAAGCGAACTTACGGAGCCACATAGTATTTACATAAGAATATGAATCAGGGAAGATCAATACTGCGGAATAAACAAAGATTCATTTTATTTTTCATCACTATTTGCACAATGACATATAATAGACTTAATCTTTGTAAACAAAAGTTCATTCTATCTTCCATCAATATTTGCATAGAGACATAATAGGCTTAACTTTTGTTTGTCAAAAGTTCATTCAATCTTTTATCAATACTTGCATACTGACATATGAAAAACTTAACTTTTGACCATGTATGGGACAATCAAAGTTCACGGACGCAAACATACATATCCCATAACAAGTTGCAATATATAAAACCATAAAGATTAATACTGCAGAAACAATCTTTGCCCTTATAATGTAGAATCAATATTTTTTGCACAGATTTACACCAAGAATGGCTACCAAAGGCGTATAAAAAGATTTTCTTAACAAAGAAGAACATACAAAGTCATTAACGACTATGCACCATAGTTTACAAAAGATGATTGTGAACATTCATGAATTCCATAGCAATGTGTACTATTGCCCATTCTTGAACTCCCTTCTTTGTGATTCACCAACATCATTCTTGTAAAAGCTACAAATGATCTTAGAAGAGGAGTACTCAAGAAATCCAAGTGCCCAAGTCCAAGAGAAGTGGAACAAGAGTGACGAAACGGAGCAAAACACTCAAAAACAAGAGACGGGACAAATACCAATATTAACTCATCCAAATTCAAGAATTCTCAGCTCCATTTTGAATAGAATTAAAAAAATAAGAGAATGCAAAAAGAATGAGGTCATTCCGAGTTCGTACGAAGAAGTTACGGCCAAAACATGTTTACCGAATATCGACGTCTACAGGCCAGTATGCATACGGGTTTGCGAACGAATTATCATGACCAGGAGCAGTATGCAAACGGGTTTGCGTACTAAAATCCCTGGATTTTGATTTTAAATGATGGTATGCATACCTGGTATGTGTACCATGAAGTCCAAACATCCTGAACTACTATTTTCAAACCTAAACATTTAAGAACCTTAAACACAGATCAAGTTAGGTAGAAATGAACGATAAGAAAGGTACGTGGATCATTATAAGTATTCTAAGAAAATAAAAATAAGCACAACTATTGCTCAAGTTTATAGACATGCCTTTTTAGATGAATCCAATCGAATTCTACATCCTTACCAAACATAATCTGTGCGCCCCAATTCTCGTGCTTCCCTCACCGTATACATAGCAGGGCATTCCTTGGTGAGGATGCACTTACAACACACTCAAGTTGTGTTGAGGTGAACAATGTCTTTCTCACCACAAGTGACTTTTGGATTATCATGAAAGAGATAGCTTTTAGAACCTTTCACATCCAAATCCATCCTTCTAAAGAACTCTTTAAGTTCCAACATCATGGATACTGCCTTCTCCATAGTCATGGAATTTTCTGGGAGATCATTCCTTTTAACACCCAAAGCATCATTGAATTTCTTTGGAACCCACTTATGAGTGTGTTTAGAAACAACCGGAACCTTCTTCCCATTACTCTCTTCAAGATTTCTCGAAAGAGAATTGGATTGACTATTCTTTTGCAAGTTAGTCTTTCTCCAATTGGGAGCATCGGATCTTGTCTTCGTGTTTACGAAGTTATCCTTTTGTTAACCATTACGATTGTGAAAAGGTTTCGTATGACGTTTATAGGAAAGTCTAGGTTCATCACAGCAATGATTCCTTTTCCTAAAGGTTGGAAAGTTACAACCTGTAATGTTAAGGGGATTAGCCTTAGCATATGATATTGGTTTCACAACTTCTTGTGATGCCCAAACAAGAACATCATGAAGTTTCTCATTCCTTATACGAAAACGACATCTCTTTTCCAGGTGACCTTTATTTCTGCAATAGTGGCAAACATAAGGAATGTTCTTACCTCGATCTGTATGTGCTGACTTTGGAGGTTGATATACATTGTTCTTTTGAACCTTAACTGCCGGTGAGGGTATTTCACTTTTGTCATCAGTGGAAACCTTTTGTTGAGAAGAATCACTAGCCTTGACAAATTTTACCTATTTTCTAATACTTGGAGCATTTATTCCCTTATAGCCCAATCCTCGTGTATCACGATGGTTTTTACTTGCTCCTAGTATAGTGGTTAATTTGCTTCAACTAGTGTTGAACTTTTTCAAGTCATCTTCCAACATCTTGATTTTATCAAGAGAAACAGCTAAATCAGCCTCAAGGAGTTTTTCTCGAGCGAGATAAGCGATTTCTCTGTCATCAAAACTTTCTAGCTGTTCTGCAAGTTTCTCTTCCAACAAGAAACATTTTTGATAAACATTACCACATTCAATTGACTTCATATGTCGGTTTTCCTCAGAATCCTTGAGGATCGATTCGTTAGAGCGATTCGAAACATAAAGACATGTGTAACATCTTCTTAATTTCTTGTTTTGTCGACAGAGAGGAGTAAGAACAGGTGTGACATGAGAAGTTGTCATCTTCTTCTTTTCCAACGAATTCAAAACCTTCACATACTCTGAGACTTCCTCATCAACATCTCTATCAATATATGAATCACCTTCATCAGAAAGTTCATCCAACTGTTCTTCTAGGTGTGTTTCCCAGAATTCAACAGGTTTTACATTAAGAGAATGTTTAGATACTGACCTAGATGTGACAGTTCTCTCAGGTGAATCCAAGCTTCGAAAATCATCTGGTAATTTCTGAACTGGTACGTTATTAGAGATAGACTCGTCCATAATCATATAGCTACAAACACATACTTATAAGGTCTTTAATGTGTTTGCCTGCTCTGATACCAACTGAAAATGCGGGGGTACAACAACCACACCCAACAATTCGTTTGGCAATCTGAGAGGACTTACTCTAATATACTTTCTAGAGAATCAACTAGACAGTAAGACTCAATCAAGAGAAAAGTATATACGAGAGTTTATATCTCTGTTTCACAATGTAATCAGCAAATCAAACAGATAGAAATTTGCGAGCCTGATTATAATGTGAAACAACTTGAATGGTACCAAAATCCAATGTTCAAGTGTCAATCAATTTAAATCAACAACCAAAGGTTGGATTATCTAATTGATTGATCCTAACGCACAACCTGTGATATTTCAATTATATAACAAAATATAATGCGGAAAAGAAATAACACAGACACCAGAATTTTGTTAACGAGGAAACCGCAAATGCAAAAAAAACCCGGGACCTAGTCCAGTTTGAACACCATACTGTATTAAGCCGCTACAGACACTAGCCTACTACCAATGAACTTCGGACTGGACTATAGTTGAACCATAATCAATCTCACACTGATTTAAGGTACAGTTGCGTTCCTTACGTCTTTGATCCCAGTAGGATACTATACACTTGATTTTCTTAGCTGATCTCACCCACAACTAAGAGTTGCTACGACCCAATGTCGAAGACTTGATAAACAAATCTGTCTCACATAGAAAAGTCTATAGAATGAATAAATCTGTCTCCCACAGAAATACCCAAGAGTTTTTGTTCCGTCTTTTGATAAATCAAGGTGAACAGGAACCAATTGATAAACCATACTTATATTCCTGAAGAACAACCTAATATTATCAATCACCTCACAATAATCTAAATCGTATGATGGCGAAACTAGATATTGTGGAATCACAAACGATGAGACGAAGGTGTTTGTGATTACTTTTTATCTTGCCTATCGGAGATTAAAGCTCGAGAAAATCTTAGAGAAGATAGTACTCAAACGATAGAATTGGGCAAGATCAGAACACGAAACTACAAAGAAAATAGTTGGGTCTAACTTCACAATCCCAATGAAGTCTTTGAAGTTGTTAACCTACAGGGTCTCGATAGAAACCTAAGGTTAAAGGAGAATCGACTCTAGTTGATGCAACTAGTAACACACAGGAGGTGTGGGGATTAGGTTTCCCAGTTGCTAGAGTTCTCCTTTATATAGTTTTCAAATCAGGGTTTGCAATCCAAGTTACCTTGGTAACAAAGCATTCGATATTCACCGTTAGATGAAAAACCTGATTCAACCAAGCTAATATCTTTCAACCGTTAGATCGAACTTAGCTTGTTACACACAAATGAAATGTACCCTCATTTAGGTTTATGTAACCATACCCAAATGTGTACACCATGTTGGCTCAACAATAGTTAACCGAAGTTATCCATATGATTACTCTAATATCAACCTTATTCATCTTAACCATAACTAGTTCAAATGACTCAAATGAAACTAGTTAAAGAGTCGTTCAATTGCTATATTCTCATAGAAGTATACAAGAACACAATTGAAGCAAAATCGGTTTGATTTACTCGAATCAATTCATGATCATTATAGCCACGGTTTGCAAAGATTGCATTCCTTATTTTATAAATGTGTAAGTTCATGTACAACCGATTTTAGAAAGTAACCAACTCAAGTATGCAAACGGGTACGCATACTTAAGTAGCCGGACCGAGTTTGGTTACGCCAGTACGCGTATGGGTGCGCATACCAATTCACATTTCCAAACTCCAACAGAAATTCACGGACGTGAGACTTCCGCCAGTATGCGTACAAGTACGCATACTTGCCCAGACATCCAACAACCGCCAGTACGCGTACGGGTACGCATACTTCAAGTTCCCGGTTTTGGACTTACACACAAATGTGATAACACACTATGTTTATATCCAAACATGGTTACTTGATTCTAAACTCTTTATTTCAATCATTGAAACTTTCTTAGAGGATGACAATAGCCGTTTTCACTCACTATTAGCATCAAAGCAATTTTCAAGATATTGAAATAATCATAACGAAACATTCCAAGTCTACATCAAATGATTGTATCACACAAACCATGTAAGATGTTACTCGGCAATTTTCACATGGTCATATTCTTACATTCGTCAAGAATATAAGATGAACTTGTTCGAAGCGAAAGCCTTCCAACACATATTTCGAGAAATATGTAAGCGAGATAAACTCAGCTCAAAATCTCAAATGTGTATAATAGAAAACTATATCGTAATACGACTTATGTCTCTATATAGGAGATATATTAGAAATAGACTTTCCAAGTGATAGATGAGTTTCAGTCTCCACATACCTTTTGCTGATGAAGTTCCACAAGCTCCCCTTAGTAGTTCTTCATCTTCAAATGATGAACGCCGTGAAGTCTAAAGCTCAACTACACAATCTATGTCCTAGTCCGAGACATTTGATAAATAGGCTAGAAATTAAGACTTATAGTTTTGATCACTAATGAAAACCTGATTAAATTCAAGCTAATATCTTTCAACCGTTAGATCGAACTTAGATTGTTACACACATATGAAAAGTGACTTCATTTAGATATGAGTAACCGTACCTAAACGTGTGCACCTTTGTTGGCTCAACAATAGTTAACCGAGGTTAGCCATATGAACACTTTCATCTCAACCTTATTCATCTTAACCATAACTA
The DNA here is from genome assembly GCA_023531105.1 of Papaver atlanticum. Taxonomy (NCBI): domain Eukaryota; kingdom Viridiplantae; phylum Streptophyta; class Magnoliopsida; order Ranunculales; family Papaveraceae; genus Papaver; species Papaver atlanticum. Next base: position 1,936,607 of record JAJJMB010002020.1, read on the forward strand.
GTTCAAATGACTCAAATGAAACTAGTTTTAGAGTTGTTCAATTGTTTATATTCTCATAGAAGTATACAAGACACAATTGAAGCAAAATCGATTTTGATTCACTCGAATCATTTCATGAACATTATAGCCACGGTTTGCAAAAGATTGCATACCTTATTATATAAATGTATTAGCTCATGAACACATCGATTTTAGAACATTATCCATTCAAGTATACATACGGGTACGCATATCTAAATGGCCGGACTAATTTTGGGTTCGCCAGTACGCGAACTGGTACGCATACCTTCCAAACCCAGCAAAAATTCCCGGACCTGAACCTCACGCCAGTACGCATACCAGTATGCGTACAAGGTTCCGGACTTTTACCAAACCAAGCAGTACGCATACGGGTATGCATACCATGGTTCCCGGACTTGGATTACATATATGAAAGTACGCATACTATGCTTATATCCAATTGTTCTAAACTCTTATTTCAATCATTGAAACATTCTTGGAAGACGACAATAGCTGTCTCACACAAACTATTAGCTTCAAAGCAATTTTCAAGTGATCGAATGATCAATACGAAACATTCCGAGTCTACATCAAATGACTGTCTCACACAAATCATGTAAGATGTTACCATGCAATTTTCACATGATTATATTTTGACTTTCGTCAAGAATATAACATGAACTTGGTAAAAGCGAAAGCTTACCAACAGATATTTCGAGAAATATGTAAGCGAGTTAAACTCAGCTCGAAATATCAAATGTGTATAATTGAAGTCTATTTAGCTATACAACTTTTATCTCAAATAAGAGATAGAGTAGATAAACTTTTGAGTGATAGATGATTTCAAGTCTCCACATACCTTTTGTTGATGAAGTTCCACAAGCTCTCCTTAGTAGTTCTTCGTCTTCATTCGATGAACGTCGTGAAGTCTAATGCTCAACTACACTTTCTATCCAAATCTGAGACTTAGCTATAAGTAGACTAGAAATCAAGACTTATAGTTTTGGCAACTAAACTTGACAACAAGCTTGAGATAGCAACGCTTGCGAGTTTGACCGAGCAGTGCTCTAACATCTTCGCTTTTATACATAACACCAGATCAATTTTACCATATTAGAAATCAACAAATTAGCGTGAAAAATAATATAAAAGTTTAGAACAGATCTCTTTTGATACCGCATTCTTTCAGGGTCTAATTATCTCTACTTCTTTGTTTCTGTGTGGTGTTCTTCAAAAAACCAAAGAAGGGGAATCATGATTATATGGATAAGAAAGAAATAATTAATTCTCTGAAACGCCACCAGCAAAAAAAGAAAAAAAAAAACTCCATTTTTAATTTAAACTCTAGTTTCCTTGATTTATCAGATTTTTACCGATTTTTATTCTTAAATTTAAACCCTAGAATTTCTAATTTTTTTATCTCCTCCAATATATATATATATATATCTAATATACACAACTAAAAGTTAATTTTTGTTCCGCTCTCAGCCCGTTGTTGCCTCCTCCACTATGTATATATATCATATCTTTAATCTCTCCTTTAACGCCCGCAAAAAATTATAATTTCACTTCAGTCAAACCTTTCACACCCACCTTATAATTTCACTGCATTATCTGTAAAATAATTTTTTGTAGAAAATTGCAAGTCAAGCAGATACACAAAATACTGCATCACAAAGAGTTCGCGGTCCGAAGTTCAGTTTGGATGAAGATAAAGCTATCTGCAGAGCTCATGTAGCATTTACACTTGATCCAATCAATGGGGTTCAACATCCACATGCAATGCTTTGGGGAAATATTTTTACACAATTCTGTCAGGAAACTAGGAATCCAAAATACCGTGATGCTACCGGGTTGTCACATCATTTTGGTGCAATCAGTAAAGATATGAACAGTTGGGTTGCTTTGATGATGCAGATGAAACAAAAAAAGGGGAAGTGGTGATAATGATGTCTATCTGGTAAGTTGCATTAACATACTATTTAATTGATTTACAAATCCTTTATCAATTTGTTGCAAAATTCTAATTTATATATTGTTGAAACTGTAGCAACGAAAAACAAGAGAGGAATGCCAAAAAACCAGAACTTATAGTTTCAAGCACGAAGCATGCTTCCACATCCTGAGAAAGCTCAACCGATACAACCCTGATTTGTTGGATGGATGTGCTGTGCCAAAGGAATCCCCTTACGATACCGGTGTGTTAGAGCACTGCTCGGTCGAACTCGCAAGCGTTGCTATCTCAAGCTTGTTTGTCAAGTTTAGTTGCCAAAACTATAAGTCTTGATTTCTAGTCTACTTATAGCTTAGTCTCAGATTAGGATAGTAAGTGTAGTTGAGCTTTAGACTTCACGGCGTTCATCGAATGAAGACGAAGAACTACTCAAGCGAACTTGTGGAACTTCATCAATAAAAGGTATGTGGAGACTTGAACTCATCTATCACTTAAAAGTCTATCTACTCTATATCCTATTTGAGACAAAAAGTCGTATTGCAATATAGACTTCAATTATAAACATTTGGTATTTCGAGCCGAGTTTATCTCGCTTATCTATTTCGCGAAATATGTGTTGGTAAGCTTTCGCTTTAACCAAGTTCATCTTTTATTCTTGACGAAAGTCAAAAATGATCATGTGAAAATCGCCTTGTAACATCTTACATGATATGTGTGAGACGATCATTTGATGTAGACTCGGAATGTTTCGTATTGATCATTCGATCACTTGAAAATTGCTTCGAAGCTAATAGTTTGTGTGCGACAGCTATTGACGTCTTCCAAGAATGTTTCAATGATTGAAATAAGGGTTTAGAACATGTAACCATGATTGGATATAATCATAGTGTGTATTCACATTTGTGTAAAGTCCAAAACCAGGAACCATGGTATGCGTACCCGTACGCGTACTGGTTGGTTGTTGGAAGTCCGGGAACTAAGTATGCGTACCTGTACGCGTACTGGCGGAAGTTTAACTCCCGTGAATTTCTGCCGGAGTTTGGAAGTGTAAAATGGTATGCGTACCCGTACGCGTACTGGCGTAACCAAACTCAGTCCGGCTACTTAGGTATGCGTACCCGTTTGCATACTTAAGTAGGTTATGTTCTAAAATCGGTTTGTTCATGAACTAATACATTTATATAATAAGGAATGCAATCTTTTGCAAACCATGGCTATAATGTTCATGAAATGATTCGAGTGAATCAAAATCGATTTTCTTCAATTGTGTCTTGTATACTTCTATGAGAATATAAACAATTGAACAACTCTCTAACTATTTTCATTTGAGTCATTTGAACTACAGTAAAACATCTATAAAATAATAGGCTTGGGACCACCCAAATCCTATTATTTTAAAGAGATATTACTTAATCGATAAAATAATAATTTATTATTTTATACATATAATAATAATATATTAATTTAAAGCATAATTCTTATTTTTTTTGAATTTGAAAAATTGTGGTTTGATTCAAAGCACCTGGGATGTGCAACCATTGACTAAATTGATAGAAGTTACTAGATGATGAACCATTGGAAATAGTAGAAACATTAATACTATACTAGATACAATGCATCGAAACCCTAAAAAAAAAACGAGAATTTCCATATTAAAAAAATGAAAATAAAGTATCTTAGGATAAATACCGAAATAGATTTTTAAAAATGGAAAATATAGAAAAAGATAAAAAAAACATTAACGGAAATATTTTTAGAACGGAATGCATTTGTTTTTAAAGTAATAAATCTTATTAATTTCCATGAAAAAAGATTTTTATACATAATTTTTTTGTATTTAACATACAATTTACAATTCAGTTTAGTCACAAGCCAACATTGAATCATATTTTGAGAAAACTTAATGTGTATGAAAATTATTTTTATTTTCTAATGGAATTATTATTTTATTTAATATTTGGGACCTATTAATGTTTAAGGGGAACTTTTGAAATATATTATGTTATAATTTTATCGAATTTATTATTTTAGCACTAAGGACCCGAGTCGAGATTGGAAAATTTTATTATTTTAGCGAGACTATTATATTATCAAGTATTATTTTAAAAAGGTTTTACTGTAGTTATTATAAAGATGAATAAGGTTGATATGAAAGTGCTCATATGGCTAACCATTGGTTAACTATTGTTGAACCAACGAAGTGTACACGTTTATGTACGGTTACCTTTATCTAAATGATGGTACATTTCATTTGTTTATAACAAGCTAAGTTCGATCTAACGGTTGAAAGATATTAGCTTGAATCTAATCAGGTTTTCATCTAACGGTGAATATTGAATACTTTGTTACCAAGGTAACATTGATTGCAAACCCTGATTTGAAAACTATATAAAGGAGAACTCTAGCAACTGGGAAACCTAATCCCCACACCTCATGTGTGATACTAGTTGCGACTAGAGTCGATTTTCCTTTAACCTTAGGTTTTTAACGAAACCCTGTAGGTTAACGACTTAAAGACTTCATTGAGATTGTGAAACCAGACCCAACTATTTCTCTGTAGTTGCGTGTTCTAATCTTGCTGTTTTCTATCGTGATTGAGTATTATCTTCTTTAAGATTTGCTCGAGATTTATTCTCCGATAGGCAAGATTGAAAAGTAGTCACAAACATCTTCGTCTCATCGTTTGTGATTCCACAATATCTTGTTTCGTTAATCAATTAAGATTATTGTGAGGTGATTGATAATACTAGGCTGTTCTTCGGGAATATAAGTATGGTTTATCAATTTGTTTCTGTTCACCTTGATTTATCAAAAGACGGAAAAAAACTCATAGGTATATCTGTGGGAGACAGATTTATCTATACAATAGACTTTTCTGTGTGAGACAGATTTATATATCAAGTCTTCGACTTTGGGTCGTAACAACTCTTAGTTGTGGGTGAGATCAGCTAAGGGAATCAAGTACGCAGAATCTGGTGTGGTTCAAGAGGCATAAGGAATGCAACCGTACCTTGATTAGTGTGAGATTGATTAGGGTTCAACTACATTCCAGTCCGAAGTTAGCTTGGTAGTAGGCTAGTGTCTGTAGCGGCTTAATATAGTGTGGTGTTCAAATATGGATTAGGTCCCAGAGTTTTTATGTTTTTTCGGTTTCCTCATTAACAAAATTTCTGGTGTCTGTGTTATTTCTTTTCCGCATTATATTTTGTTATATAATAGAAATATCACAGGTTGTGCGTAGTTCAATCAATTAGAAAATCCAACCTTTAGTTGTTGATTATATTGATTGACACTTGAACATTGGTCTTTGGTACCGTTCAAGTTGTTTCACATAATAATCAGGCTCACGGATTTCTATCTGTTTGATTTGCTGATTACATTGTGAAACAGAGATACAACTCTTGGATATACTTTTCTTGAGATTGAGTCTGACTGTCTAGTTGATTCTCTTGAAAGTATATTGGAGTTTTTCCATACAAATTTATAAGCGAAATATTGGGTGTGTTTGTTAGACCCCCGCTTTTTCAATTGGTATCAGGGCAGGCAAACACGCTAAGACCTCATAAGTATGTGTTTGTATCGATTTGGTTATGGATGATAATATCTCAGATAACGCATCACTAGTTCAGAAACATTCTTATTTGGTTCAAAGCCTTGTTTTTCCTGAGAAGTCTCTCACACCTTCTCAATTGTCTGAAACTGTGTATAACTGGGAAGCACGCCTAGATGAGCAGATGGATGATCTTTCAGATGGAATTGATTCTGATGAGGGACAAGGTGTTGATTAGGAAGTCTCACAATATATCAAGCTTTTTGACCAACTCATGAAGAAGAAAGGGTTAACATCTTGCTTGACTGAGTTTCTTACTCCTCTCTGTCTAGAAAACAGGAAAATGAGAAAACTCTTTAAGGGATACGATTGTGGTTATAATCTTTTACAATCTATACTTAAATATCGTGAAGAAGATGTACGTTCAAAGAAGTCTGAATGTGAAAATCTTCTTCGAAATCTCTTTAAGTTGAAAGAAGAACTTGCTGAATCTGAAGCAAGGATTAACTCTCAACAGAGATGTTTCAAAGACAGAGAAAGTGTTTTTCTTTCTCGAGAAAAGTAACTTGAGGCTAATTTAATAGCTGCTCTTGATAAAATCAATATGTTGGAAGAGGACTTGAAAAAGTTCAATTCTAGTTCAAACAAATTCACCACAATGCTAGGAGCAAGTAAAAATCATCGTGATACATGAGGATTGGGCTATAAGGGAATAGATGCTCCAAGTACTATCAAAGAGGTAGAATTTTTCAAGGATAGTGATTCTTCTCAAAAAAAGGTTTCCACTGATGGAAAAAGTGAAATACCTTCACCAGCAGTTAAGGTTCGAATGAGCAAAGTATATCAACCTCCAAAGTCAGCACACATGGATCGAGGAAAGAATATTCCTTATGTTTGCCACTATTACGGAAATAAAGGTCACCTGAAAATGAGATGTCATTTCTGTATAAGGAATGAAAACTTCATGATGTTCTTGTTTGGGCATCACAAGAAGTTGTGAAACCAAGATCATATGTTAAGACTAACCCTCTTAACGTTACAGGTTGTAACTGTCCAACCTTTAGGCAAAGGAATCAGTGCTGTGATAAACCTAGATTTTCCTATAAACGTCATACGAATCCTTTTCATAATCGTAATGGTTATCAAAAGGATAACTTCATAAAGACAAAGACAAGATCCGATGCTCCCAATTAGAGAAAGACTAACTTGCAAAAGAATAGTCAATCCAATTCTCTTTCGAGAAATCTTGAAGAGAGTAATGGGAAGAAGGTTCATATTGTTCCTAAACGCACTCAGAAGTGGGTACCAAAGAAATCCTATGATACTTTGAGTGTGAAAAGGAATGATCTCCCAGAAAATTTAATGACTGTGGAGAAGGAAGTATCCATGATGTTGGAACTTACAAAGTTCTTTGGAAGATGGGTTTGGATGTGAAAGGTTCTAAAAGCGATCTCTTTCATGATAATCCAAAAATGAAACAGAATAAGCCAAAAACTATAGATGGTGAAAATTCCATAGTTACGGAAAAGTCTGTTTCAGTCACTTGTGGTGAGAAAGACATTGTTCACCTCAACACAACTTGATTGTGTTGTAAGTGCATCCTCACCAAGGAATGCCCTGTTATGTATACGGTGGGGGAAGCACGAGAATTGGGGCGCACAGATTATGTTTGGTAAGGCTGTAGAATTCGATTGGATTAATTTAAAAAGATATGTCTATAAACTTGAGCAAGATTTGTGCTTTTATTTATTTGCTTAGAGTACTTATAATGATCCACGTACCTTTCTTATCGTTCATTTCTACCTAACTTGATATGTGTTTAAGGTTCTTAAATGTTTAGGTTTGAAAATAGTAGTTCGGGATGTTTGGACTTCATGGTACACATACCAGGTATGCATACTATCATTTAAAATCAAAATCCAGGGATTTAAGTACACAAACCCGTTTGCATACTACTCCTGGTCACGAAAATTCGTTCGCAAACCCGTATGCACACTAGCCTGTAGACGTCGATATTCGGTAAACATGTTTTGGCCGTAACTTCTTCGTCTGAACTCGGAATGACCTCATTCTTTTTGCATTCTATTCTTTTTTGAATTATATTCAAATTGGATATGAGAATTATTGAATTTGGATGAGTTAAGATTGGTCTTTGTCCCGTCTCTTGTTTTTGAATGTTTTGCTCCATTTCGTCGCACTTGTTCCACTTCTCTTGGACATGGGCACTTGGATTCTTGGAGTAATTCACTTCGAAGCTCATTTGTATCTTTTACAAGAATGTTGTTGGTGAATCACAAAGAATGTTGTTGGTGAATCACAAAGAATATTGTTGGTGAATCACAAAGAATGTTATGGGACTCTTGAATGTTCACAATAATCTTATGTGAACTATGGTGCATGGTCGTTAATGACTTTGTATGTTCTTCTTTGTTAATAAAATATTTTTATACGCCTTTGGTAGCTATTCTTGGTGTAAATCCGTGCAAAAAAGATTGATTTTACCTTCAAAGGGAAAATGATTTTGCAGTATTAATCTTTATGGTTTTATATATTGCAACTTGATATGGGATATGTGTGTTTGCGTCCGTGAATTATGATTGTCCCATACTTGCTCAAAAGTTAAGTCTATCATATGTCTTTATTGATAAAAGATAGAATGAACTTTTGACCACAAAAGTTAAGCCCATTATGTCATTATGCAAATATTGATGGAAGATATGATGAACTTTTGTTTACAAAGATTAAGTCTATTACATGTCTCTATGCAAATATTGATGAAAAATAGAATGAATCTTTGAATATTCCGCAGTATTGGTCTTTCCTTGATCCACATCTTTGTGTAAGTACTATGTGGCTCCGTAAGTTCTCTATGTGGGCATTTCCGATTAAATTAATCATGGGTTCTCTTGTGGTTAATTTAATTGAGTATTTTGGATACAAATTCATGTTTCATGATTATTTGTTAATGTCCAAAGAAATCCTTCTTTTCTTGTAAAAGTAAGGTTGCTCTTGTTGTTCTTTCGGGAATAACACTATATGGGGGAGAGTTCTTATTTGAACTTGTGTTTAATTTCCATATCTTTGTGGGGAGTGTGGCTGTGGAATATTATAGGGGTTATCCTGTATCTTTATAAACTCCTTGATGAATGCATTTAGTTTCAGCTCTATGGTTCTCTTTTGGTCATGAAGTATCTCTATGGAAATTTCATTAGGATCCCACTAGTTTCGTACCTTTTCCAATTTGTATTGACAAAAAGGGGGAGAATTAATGTGTAGTTCACGCTACAAATACATATGGTTTACGAATCATTATGTAAGGGGGAGTGGTTTTCATGTGAGATGAAGTATTGACTAAGGGGGAGTGATACATATCACCATATTATTGTTGTCAAAGTTGTGATACAATTGAACTTTGATGCTTTGTAATAATACTATGACACTGTATAACAATGATTGAGAGCAACTATTTTCTCATTGTTATAGCTACGGATCTTCAACAACGATGATGTTGAGTTGAACAATTTAGAATCATTGGAGTACTTGGAAGTGACGAAGATTTCGAGTAATGTTGAAGAACCAAGGAGATCAAGCATTTGGATGAGAAGCTTCAAAGTTTATTTATTTTGTAATCCATACGTATTGATAGTTTTGTCACTAAAATTGACAAAGGGGGGGATTGTTAGAGCACTGCTCGGTCGAACTCGCAAGCGTTGCTATCTCAAGCTTGTTTGTCAAGTTTAGTTTCCAAAACTATAAGTCTTGATTTCTAGTCTACTTATAGATAAGTCTCGGATTAGGATAGTAAGTGTAGTTGAGCTTTAGACTTCACGGCGTTCATCGAATGAAGACGAAGAACTACTCAAGGGAACTTGTAGAACTTCATCAACAAAAGGTATGTGGAGACTTGAACTCATCTATCACTCAAAAGTCTATCTACTTTATCTCTTATTTGAGACAAAAAAGTCGTATTGCTATATAGACTTCAATTATACACATTTGGTATCTCGAGTCGAGTTTATCTCGCTTATCTATTTCTCGAAATATCTGTTGGTAATATTTCGCTTTAACCAAGTTCATCTTTTATTCTTGACGAAAGTCAAAAGATGATCATGTGAAAATCGCCTTGTATCATCTTACATGATTTGTGTGAGACAGCCATTTGATGTAGACTCGCAATGTTTCGTATTGATCATTCGATCACTTGAAAATTTGTGACGGATCAAGAAATTTTTCTCCAAACGGGTCGGGTTACGACCCGCTTGGCAAGCTCTAACTTCCCGATACATCACTCGAGAGATAGGGCTGTCAAATTTTCGGATTCGCTGAGCATATGTCCCATACCATAATACTCAGAAATCCCACAAGATTTCGCAAGTTCACAAGGGTCATCGAAGCGGATAAATGATTTCCATCTTTCTACTGTGAGGATACATTGTATATCTTGCCAGAGTAGTAGGATACCAGCCACCGTTACAGCTAACAGTCTTCCGGGTTGCCACCCGTAAGTGGGGGGCCAATTAAGGCCTGACGGATGGCCAGTTCCCAATGTCAGGGTAGTCAGATACCAGCTACCGTTACAGCTAACGGTCTTCCGGGTTGTCACCCGTAGGTGGGGGGCCCCAGTGGGCCTGGCAAACTCACAGTACTCAGTCAAGCTCAACAGAACATCTTTTTCAAATGATATGAACTACTCAACGGAGTTAGTAATCATTTCTATATGGATGGTATGAACTGCCCCTATAGCCAGTAACCATCCCTTCAAGTATTGAGACAAATTATATGAATTACCTCGGATGGTAACAATCATCTCTTGTCTCACTAGGTAGTATGAACAGCCGATGGAATTGACTGCAACTACCTCTTACTACCAAGGTTACAATCATCTCCGAATGGAAGGTATGAACTGCAAAGCAGCAACCAACCCTTTTCTGACGTTATGAACAACCTTGCGGAGTTGTGTTGAACCGCATAGTGGCTGCGTACGTACCCTCTCCGTTGCTCGAAGGGATCAAGCACGACCGTAGTTCGTCTTTGTTTTGTTTAGATAGTATGAATCTCATAATTTAAATCATTTCGTAATTGTTTAACCCATATTGAATTTGATAACATTTCACAGCTCAAAAATGATAAACAAAAACAGAACAAATGATGAAAATAATATGTCGACATGAAAATATTCAATTGTTTATATATATTGATCACGGCAGGGAACTCATCTACGATTTAGAAAAGATATATATTTTACTCCCGTAAATTAGACTCAACTCCAAGAATTCCATTAAGTGGTACCAATTTGTATTTCTTGCACACAGTCAATTAATTAACTCAAGCCCACATCTTCTATCATCTAATCATATCAACATTAGTAGTAAGGTTGTAAATAAAATTAATGCTAGATTCATTTCCCCCATCAAAGCTTGTACATAGCATAGTTAATAATTCGTTTAACTAATTCGGCATGATGAGTTGACACAAGTGATTCCCACGCTTACCGAATGAGGTGAAAAAAAATTGAGCGAGGGGAGAGTTTCGAGCCATCAAACCATTGTTCTAATGATACATCATTGACAAATGCCTTATATATTTCATACATAACTCAGTTATGCCACTAAATTCTTCCACCCAATCACGTTAAAATGTTTTCCCACACATTACTCCTATGAAAATATAAAAATTAATCTTTTAAGGCGGTAAATACTTATCAATTTAATATATATGGCAGGCCGAATTTTCGATTCCGAATTCATATCTCTAAAACGAATTATACACGTACGTATGCCGTTCCGATCTATTTCCGAACTACGCACCGTTGACCGGATTTTTGACCGAATTTAAATTTTATAAATCCGAATAATACTCGTACGATTGCCGTTCCGTACGTTTACCGAACCCCAAATTGCTATCTAAGGTACGGAGGATACATTGGACCTAACCAAAATAGAAAAGATTTTGTACATGTTTAAATTATCCTCAAGCCAGTAGATATAGCTCCTACGATTATAGGAAACACATTCGCAAATTTTAAAAGTATCCATGCATCCGTTTAAAAAGTTATGCAACAATCAGATGGAAGCAAAAAGTAAAATCACTTGTTGTCGATACGACAAGGCCCAGGAAAGTTCTCACCATTTCTTAATCCCGGATACTCGGAATGCAAATGAATATAAACAATCATAGACATCTGCTTATTAAAACATTTAAAAGAAATAAAAAAAAAATCAATTTCTCAAAATCTTATTTCACACACCCATTGTGATACTACCCCCAACACCCCAAATATTAATTAAAGACACTTGATTGTATTATCGCCACAAACTTTTAAGGACACATAATAATCTAAGTACCCATTTTAGCTAGGTTTCAATAGACTAGTATATTCTCAATTGTGAACTGTGTCACTAATGGCGACACCGATAGGCATTAACATTTCTAAGAGCAACTCAAGTAACACAACAAGATAAAATCCAGTACTATGTATCATTTAGATACTGCTAACAATTCCCTCAACAGAAATCAATAGAATTAATTTAGACATATACTACCAATAATTCCCAAGAAGCACAAAGAAACATTTTGGACTAAGACATACAATTATACCTACAGTCTGCAATAGTTAATCTGATCACCAAAATTATATACTTCGCTACTTTAACATCCATTGCTAGAATCAACTTAAAATCGTGGGTTCATTTACTTTCATCAAGGCTTCCCTAATGTTCCACTTAAGTGATAAGTAATAGAAACGAAGTTCAAATTAACCAAATGATAACTTCACATGGAATAGACAAAACACTACAAGGTTTCAAATTAATTATTATATCCGCTCGTAAGCCACAACATCTCACTTCTTAGCTACTCTTATGGCTAAGAAAACGTATCCAAAGTTTATCCAAATTCCTATCAAAAGCTTAATCTGATTCATACCCTTTGTACTAACCCAATTAACCATATACCGGAACAGATGTTGATACACACTAATATTCGTCTAATGTGTCGAAATGCATCTTAACACATTATTCACATTAGAGAATCAAATTCCCATTTGATGCTTCTCATACCAAACACAAGGGATGCATATAAATAATAGTTCTCAATACATACGAATCAGATAGCATTACAGCTAGTCGGTGACTAGTCATCGTATCGAACTACCATAAATTAGAAAATGCTCCTGTCTTTTAAGCTACTCTAACAGTTAATGTGCTAACTTAGAGTTCACACTATTCCATAAGTAAAACCCAGCATAGCAGTACCATATTTATCTTCAAATACACCCAGTAAGCAGTAACATCATGCCCATAAGCAAGAACATATTCAAAGATCAACAATAAAGTTAAGCTAATTAAATGGACACGTTAAAGTAATCACTCACCATATATCTACCACCTAACTCAAACATTAACAATCAGTAGATAACATTTAACCAAATCACAAGCTTCAATTAATTGGTGATCATTAGTAAAGCTAATCTCATAAATTTATTAGTTAAACATGCTTACTGATTTAGCATCCAAAGGAAATCACATAAGAGAAAAAATCTCTCTTGGGACTTTTGCCAATTGGGTTGTGGACGTCTTTTGCTATAGATGAATAGGCCTTTTTTGTTTGTTAAGCGTTTCTTCGTATCGTTTTGGCTTCACAAAGCATTAGTGATACAACGAATAACGATTTAAAATGTTTCAACCACCAATTAGATTTAAGAGTTAAGATATATTTCATTTTGTCCATACAAAATTTAGATAAACACATAAATTATTATCTTATTTAAGCCTAATTATTATCTTCTAATTTTATTTCCAGATAATCTTATATTTTCATGAAAATTAGGGGGGACAATTATCTTATAATCCAAAAATTACTAACTAATTTACTTATTTTCCTAAAAATAGGGAGGACAACTGTCCTCTTTTGTACCTGCATGGCTCCGCCACTGCTTCTCTCCAACCTGCAAAATTATTTTTGATTGGAACCCAACATTTCTAGTCATACACAGAGTTTAAAAATCCAAAATCTTAACCATTCTTCATCTAATGGCAAGGACACCACTTGTTAATCCTTCTTCATCTAAAAATTTAAAACACCCAGAATCTCTCCCAAGTTCCTATCCAACCACAAGCCAACTTCATAAACCTCTTGAATTTCAGCCGTTTCTTGTCTAATCAAGTGGCAGCAGCATCAGGCATGTACTGATTTTCACAGCAAGAACTCATGGCAAGACCTCCACCCAACACTACTCATAACTCAGTGATATTTAGAGTTTAAAATAAGCCCCCTGTATTCAAATCCTACCGGGAATCAAATGAATCTTCTTCATCTCACTCCCTCTTAACTCTCTGCAATTTTTTTTTTTTTTTTTTTTTTTTTTTTTTTTTTTTTTTTTTAAATTTGAAAAGAACAAATTGCAGACGGAGAGAACAAGAAAAAGAAAGAAAAGCGAATAGATCCATGTGTGGAAATTTGATTTCTCACTTTCCTTTTAACCCGGTTACGAAAATGACCTTGCTAACTCCAAGTTGACAAGTGCTGAGATGCATGTTAGCTATTATAGCACCCCAAAGGTTTGGACAATGCAGATTTTCTATTTTGGCACCACAATTATGATTCTGGCTACCTTAAAAGTGTAAAAGACAATTGAGTGTTTAAGCTTTAGGTATTCTAAGTGCAGAATTAGCCTAACAAGTACACTTAAACCCGAGAAAAAGTTTCGGAGTGTCACAAAATTGCTTTGAAGCTAATAGTTTGTGTGAGACAGCTATTGTCGTCTTCCAAGAATGTTTCAATGATTGAAATGAGGGTTTAGAACATGTAACCGTGATTGGATATAAACATAGTGTGTATTCACATTTGTGTAAAGTCCAAAACCGGGAACCATGGTATGCGTACCCGTACGCATACTGGTTGGTTGTTGGAAGTCCGAGAACTAAGTATACGTGCCTATACGCGTACTGGCGGAAGTTCAAGTCCCATGAATTTCTGTTGGAGTTTGGAAGTGTAAAATGGTATGCGTACCCGTACGCGTACTGGCGTAACCAAACTCACTCCGGCTACTTAGGTATGCGTACCCGTTTGCATACTTAAGTAGGTTATATTCTAAAATCGGTTTGTTCATGAACTAATACATTTATATAATAAGGAATGCAATCTTTTGCAAACCGTGGCTATAATGTTCATGAAATGATTCGAGTGAATCAAAATCGATTTTGCTTTAATTGTGTCTTGTATACTTCTATGAGAATATAAACAATTGAACAATTCTCTAACTAGTTTCATTTGAGTCATTTGAACTAGTTATGATAAAGATGAATAAGGTTGATATGAAAGTGCTCATATGGATAACCATTGGTTAACTATTGTTGAACCAACGGAGTGTACACGTTTAGGTACGGTTACCTTTATCTAAATGATGGTACAATTCATTTGTGTATAACAAGCTAAGTTCGATCTAACAGTTGAAAGATATTATCTTGAATCTAATCAGGTTTTCATCTAACGGTGAATATTAAATGCTTTGTTACCAAGGTAACATTGATTGCAAACCCTGATTTGAAGACTATATAAAGGAGAACTCTAGCAACTGGGAAACCTAATCCCCACATCTCCTGTGTGATACTAGTTGCGACTAGAGTCAATTCACCTTTAACCTTAGGTTTTTCACGAAACCCTGTAGGTTAATGAATTAAAGACTTCATTGAGATTGTGAAACCAGACCCAACTATTTTTCTGTAGTTGCGTGTTCTGATCTTGCTGTTTTCTATCGTGATTGAGTATTATCTTCATTAAGATTTGCTCGAGATTTATAATCCGATAGGCAAGATTGAAAAGTAGTCACAAACATCTTCGTCTCATCGTTTGTGATTCCACAATATCTTGTTTCGTTAATCAATTAAGATTATTGTGAGGTGATTGATAATACTAGGCTGTTCTTCGGGAATATAAGTCCGGTTTATCAATTGGATTCTGTTCACCTTGATTTATCAAAAGACGGAACAAATCTCATAGGTATATCTGTGGGAGACAGATTTATCTATACAATAGACTTTTCTGTGTGAGACAGATTTGTTTATCAAGTCTTCGACTTTGGGTCGTAGCAACTCTTAGTTGTGGGTGAGATCAGCTAAGGGAATCAAGTGTGCAGAATCCGGCGTGGTTCAAGAAGCATAAGGAACGCAACTGTACCTTGATCACTGTGAGATTGATTAGGGTTCAACTACATTCCAGTCCGAAGTTAGCTTGGTAGTAGGCTAGTGTCTGTAGCGGCTTAATATAGTGTGGTGTTCAAATCTGGATTAGGTCACGGGAGTTTTCTGCTTTTGCGGTTTCCTCGTTAACAAATTTTTTGGTGTCTGTGTTATTTCTTTTCCACATTATATTTTGTTATATAATAGAAATATCACAGGTTGTGCGTAGTTCAATCAATTAGAGAATCCAACCTTTGGTTGTTGATTTTATTGATTGAAACTTGAACATTGATCTTTGGTACCGTTCAATTTGTTTCACATAATAATTAGGCTCATGGATTTCTATCTGTTTGATTTGCTGATTACATTGTGAAACAGCGATACCACTCTTGGATATACTTTTCTTGAGATTGAGTCTTACTGTCTAGTTGATTCTCTCGAAAGTATATTGGAGTTTGTCCATACAGATTGCTAAGCGAAATATTGAGTGTGTTTGTTAGACCCCCGCTTTTTCACGGTGGATCCCAACATGGTAGTCAATCCCAACACGGTGGATCCCAACACTGTTCTCCAAGTTCTCCTTATTCTTCACCAGAAACAAACTCACATTCTCACCTGAACACTGGTACAACAGTACATGGCAATTCTAATTTGAATGTTAAATGAACGGATAATGTATAAGAGGGAGTCGGTGTGAAAAAATCCAAAAAAGCTCAGAAAGGAAGCTCAAGATGCTGCACAATTATCAACTTCAGGTTCATCAGAGTTTAAGCTTCAAGGTTATTTTGCAAAACAAGAAATGAATAATATTTATAAACTAGTCATGCGTAATAAAACTGATTCAGAAATGAAGAAAGGTCGTAAGGCAGTTGAAAAAAATATTTTTAATGCACACATGCGAGGAATTATGGGAATGCACACCTCCAAGACGAATCGGACACAACTTTGTCTCCGGCAAGATGAATTTGATGCACTCCAAGCACAGAAGTCCAAGCAACGGCCACCAGCAACTGACGGGTCTGCTTTTGGGGAAGAAGACAACCATGAAGAGGATATCGATAATGCCATAACATTGGTTTAGTTTTTAAAATTCATGACTTTAGTTGTTAGTTTAGTTTTTCTGTGTAATCCTTTTAGTTTTAGTTTCAATTTAATCCTAATTTGCAACTTAAATTATCAGAGTATACAAATCAAACTACCGAAATCAAAGTGCACAAATCAAATTAAACTAAAAAAAACACCAAAAGAAACACTAAATCCTATGAGGGTTTGTTCTTTCAAAAGCATCCCATAAGTGAGCAGTGAGATGCTCCCTTAGTCTTAAATGTAAACCAGCGCTTTCTTCCACCATTCTTTAATCTCCTGCAGGGACACCCCATGCGGGTTGAACGTATTTTCTCAAATATTTATCTGGATAATGAAACCATGTTTTATCCCGTCGAGTTTCCTCGATTATCATCTTGTGCAAAATGATGCAGGTGAGCATAACCATGTTCATTTCTATTGGTTTATACAAACGATATGGTCCACAAATTATATAGAACTCTCTCTTCAAAATTCCAAATGCTTGTTCCACATCCTTCCTACATGCCATCTGTCTTTTGTTAAACAACCGTTTAGCATAGACATATTCCCCATTTGTAGGTATCTCATCGTGAGCTTGAACTAAAGTTGACCACGCCGGATAAATTATGTCCGCCAGAAAATACCCCATGTTATAGTGATTGTCTTTGATGGCGAAATTGGCAGCTGGAGCATTTCCATACTTTAATTCTTCGAACCATGGTGATTTGTGCAAGATATTGATGTCGTTGTTGCAACCCGGAAGTCCAAAAAAAACATGCCATATCCAACAATCTATAGAAGCTGCTGCTTCCAAAACCCCGGTTGGTTTTGTGTAGTCTCCCTTATATTGACCTTTCCAAGCATTGGATATCCATGTCATACCCAATGCATACAATCAAGGCTACCTAACATTTCAGGAAAGCCTCTGGACCGATTCTCATCTAGTAGACGATTGACATCATCTTGCGCGGGTTGCCGTAAAAAACGTGGACCAAAATGGTTGACTACAGTTTCGCAAAACATTTTGAGATTATCATATGCAGTTGTTTTGGCATTTCGAATGTACTCATTGCAACCATCCGCAGGAAGCCCATAACCAAGAATCCTAAGGGCTACGGTGACCTTTTGTTCAGGACTATGCCCTCGTATATTTCGTGAATCAAATTGATAGTTAAATTTAGGGTTTACCCGACAAAGCTCTTCAATAACCTGCCCGATCAAGTGATGTGGCATTCGGTAGCGACGTGAAAATATCATCAGAGTAGACACTTCTATGAAGAAAATAATCATGTACCATTTGTTGGTGACCTTCCTCTCGAAATCTCCTCGTATATCTTCTTCTCAATACAGCTCCTGGTTCTGGATCTCGTATAATTGTAGCATTGCGTTAGTTCTGGATCTTTCATCGTTCGAATCTGTATCCATTTGATCCAGCTGCTGCATAAACACTTTTTGTTGATCGAAAAATATTTCCGCTAATAATTGAATTTGTTCATTCTCCATTTCAGGATCCATAATGAATGAAACTGATGAAAACAAGAGAGATATAAAAAACTGGAAGATTTTTTTGTACAACAGACAATGAAATGTATTCGAGTGTGTTTATCATTGGTGGATTGAGTGTGTTTATATAAGAGTATAACTAAACATAGCCGTTGATGAATAATAGTTGTTATCCATACAAGACCGGTCGGTTCATACTGGGACGAGTGTCGTATTCACTTGAGTCGAGCCTCGGACCAGGTTGAGTCGACCGACCTAATATGATACGCTCAGCTTATTCTACCTTGATAAACAATCTTCCCACTGCACAAATCTCAGTTTGCCCATCCACCTGGCACCATAAACAAGCTTATTTGCATAGTCCCATTGGATTTGCTCTTATAGGCAACTATTACCACTCCATACATATTCCACCGAAAAAAAACATGTTTTGTTACCAACGATCTTATGGTTCAGACGTTATACATTGTTATACACACTCAACACTTTGCAAGATTTAATCAAAAGTGCAAGTACAAATTTTGCCCTTGATAATATTCATAAAATATTATATATTTCAGAAAATTGTAGTTATAGCTAATAATTCTAGAGTTGAAAAAGCTTCAAATTGCTAACCATGAGGATGAATCCACTTGGTCAGTGTTCTGAAACGAATACAAAAGGGTATGGTCGCCACTTGGTCAGTGTTCTGAAATGACTAATCCATCCTTAACCTAATTTAATTCATAACTAACCTAATAGCCACACACACACATAGATATATATATATATAACAAAATCATTAACTAAACAAAATCAAAATTATAACAAATCCATTAAATTTAATTTTACACAAACCCATTATTTTTAGAGGGCTCATCTTCTTCTCTTCTTCCCTCTTCCTTGTCGTCGTCGATTCAAAGAAATTTCCACAAACCCATTACTTGTGATTCGTTTTTGGTTGAAAAAATGAGTAGTAATGAGTTGAAAATGGAAGTTACAGAAAGAAGTTCGGATAGGTTTATGCGAAAAAAATTGTCAAACTAGCCGAACTCAGCTTTAATGGATTTTTTCTTTCAGAGAAAAGTTCGGTTACGTCGCAATTTGTTTCTCCTAGCCGAACTTGTAGTTCGGTTACATCACAATTTTTTTCTCCTAACCAAACTTTTCTCTGAAAACCTATATATTGAGTTCGGCTACGTCACAATTTTTTTCTCCTAACCGAACTTTTCTCTGAAAACCTACATATTGAGTTCAGTTACGTCGCATTTTTTTCTCCTAACCAAACTTTTCTCTGAAAGAAAAAACTCCATTAAAGCCGAGTTCGGCTACCCGTGTCTTCAGAAACATTAGCCGAACTACACTTGCAGATGAGTTCGTCTACCTGTTCTTTAGATGTCGTAGCCGAACTTTATTGTCATAGCCGAAATCAGTTTATAAAATTTTTCATTTTTTCAAAAGTTTTGACCAATTCAAGCAACATTAACTAAATTTGAAGTATACCTATGTACCCAAAACCCTCATTTCCATAAAAATAAATAAAATAATAAATACTTTCTTCTTTTTCAATAATTATTCTTCTAAAAAATCACTTTTAAATTTAACCTATCAATCACTAATTAACTTAACTTAATCATTTAACCAACTAATCATCAAACTAACTTAATTAGAAAGGGTAATTTTGGCATTAATATAAATACCTAGATAAGATATGACTTAGGATTACTTCGTAATGACCTCCTAAAATTGAAATGATGGTCCCCATGAATAACGGATGGTGCCCAAAAAACGGTTCAAAATTTTAGCAAATACACTACAGCGCAAATCAGGTGAGAAATCAGAAATGGGAACATTGTAATATATTGGGCCCTCATTGTTGTTGACTTGAGTGCTGAGTGGGATGAGGTTGTTGGTGGGCTATTGCCTATTCCAGGTTGAAAGTTGAACTAAGGAAATTTAGGCCTCATTCCAAGCGAGCCAATGACAAAAACATACAATATGGACTTCAATTTAATGACAACTGCAAAATAAAATTTAAAACAAGAGTGCTGCCAAAAATTTGATTTTCTCCTTCTAGTAGTACTTGTGTAAGAATATGACCATTCATTCTTACACAGATGTTTTTCATCATGATAATTATATTCTTTCCTGCATTAACAAAAACCTCATTTCTAGTCTCTCATCTATGTCTATATAACCAAAAAGCAAAAACCTTCTTCACAATAGAAAAAATTCACTCTTTTTCTTGTGCAAAATATGAGCATCTCTCATCTATGTCTATATAGATATGTACGAACCAAAAACCGTCTTCACAAAAGATAAAATTTACTGTAATCCGTATCTTCTTCTACAAAATATGAGCATGTGGAAGCATATACATATGCATATACCTTCATGCATCATGGTGTTAAACAAGTTATAGCATCCACCCAGGAAAAAAGCTTATCAAGTCTTGCGCTGGGGCTGTAACATTTATCATATGACCTGTGTTACTCAAGTGATTGTTCCTGTAACCAGTAAATAAAACAAAATTATAACTAAAGAAAGAAAAAAACTAATTTGGATAAAATCATATTTCAACAGAACTAAAAGATTATTCTGTTTTAGTGTTTTATTTTGTTGGAATGTAAAAAAGATGATATACCCGATTCGCGAAGAGGGACTGCACTCTAAAGCCTGGAAAAAACACTCTGTTTGAACAGCATTTGTATAATGATTATATGAAACCTGCCTTTGTTGTTCACCTGCTTGCCATGGCAACTGTAGTGCAATATCTACCTTATCTTTGTTAATCTGCTGCTGCCATTGTTGCTCACCCGCTTGCCATGACAACTGTAGTGCATTTTCAGCTTTATCTTCGTCCATCTGCTGCTGCCATTGTTGCTTACCCGCTTGCCATGACAACTGTAGTGCATTTTCAGCCTTATCTCCGTCCATCTGCTGCTGCCTTTGCTGTTCATCCGCTTGCCATGACAATTGTAGTGCCATTTCTGCCTTATCTTTGTCAATCTGCTGCTGCCTTTGCTGTTCATCAGCTTGCCATGACAATTGTAGTGCCATTTCTGCCTCATCTTTGTCAATCTGTTGCTGCCTTCGCTGTTCATCAGCTTGCCAGGACAATTGTAGTGCCATTTCTGCCTCATCTTTGTCAATCTGCTGCTGCCTTCGCTGTTCATCCGCTTGCCATGACAATTGTAGTGCCATTTCTGCCTTATCTTTGTCAATCTTCTGCTGCCTTTGCTGTTCACCCGCTTGCCATGACGATTGTAGTGCCATATCTGCTTTATTTTCGTCCATCCGCTGCTGCCTTCGTTGTTCAGCCACTTGCCATGACAATCGTAGTGCAGTTTCTGCATTATCTTCTTCCATCTTTGTGAAAAGAAAAAAGGTAAGAGCCTATCAGATTCTACTAGTGCATAGGTTCAGTTGAAGCTTAATTAGCAACAATGAACTGAGCAAGTTTACTCGTGTTCATGGTGTATCATCTATTATCTATATATAAGATAAGCTCAAACATAATGTTGAATGTTTGTGAAGAGTATGTTGACATATATTACCTTCTTATTCAGGGTCTTATTAGCTTCGCGCAGCATTTGTTCCTGGGATACATTAAAAACAATGGTAAAACGTATTTGTATTCCCATTGCATCTATATGTGTAAAAACCTGGAATTGAATAATGCAGTTTGCATACCTTTTATTGAAGCTCGGCAAGATCTCCAAACATAGATTGAGTCTAGAAAAAAAAACATGTATACCCAATTTAGTCAGCAGAAACCATAAAGCCCTTGGTTTGGATGATTCCCTATGTAGTACATTATAAATCCGTGTCCACTAAAATATATACAGGTACTTGTAACTAAATTCAGTATGGGAACATGAATGACAACACATGAGAAAGTTCCTTCATACCACAATGGTTTACCAAATAACTAACCTTTTCTGATCTGACCTGCTTTAATGTAACCTCTAATTGGTTTTCAAGTTGATCGAGCTCCTCAAACCTTAATGTTTCCAAACCTTCCCCTTGCAAGTTTCTATTACCGAACAAGTAAAGTTATCATGATGAACACTAGGTCCGCTTCCAAACTTAACTTTTTTAGCATTTAGGATGTGAGAACAGTCAGAAAATACAAATAAATTCTTGAATAATCATAACCAGAAAAAAATCCAAAATATATAAATCTCTATCTATTGCTCATTTTTTCAGTTTGGGCAGTTCCAGCGGATTGGTGAATACCTATAATTTTGTTGTAGAACCTCTGCTCTTGCTTTTAGCTGCAAATAGTCCTGGAAGGCTTTATCCTAGAGTGGCACAAATCACAACAGGCACACTTTAATATATACATACCAGAGATATCAACCAACCTTAAGCGGGTACTAGTGCAAAACAAAATCTTGACAGCATAATAAACTTCAAGCAAGAGATTAGCAGTGTGTTGCTAAATAAACATCTTCTGTAGTTTTCTAGTAGTAAATTTGGGGTTTATATTGTGTACTCATGAGCCATCTAATTGATATAGGAGAACAGAAAGCACATTATAGTAAGACAAGGGAATAGACTTTTAAAAATACCTCAATGTCATTGACAACAGGCTCGCTGGATACAGGTAAAATACCTTTGAGCTTTTCATACTTCTCCAGCGTCTCCAACATGCTAATAAAATTTAAAACATAGCACAGAAAGATTGCCTGTCTATCAATAGGATTCCATCGAGAGAATATTGACTGAGCACACCAAAATAGCATAGTACACAAAGAATATAACAAATTGAAAGAGTAACCCCAAGATATAAGATAAGATATAAACTAATCTGCATTGACAAAAAGAGAGGTGGTCCAACCCCATTTTTCTTTATGGAAAAGTTCAAACTAAATAAATTCCTAGCAAAAAAAAAACAAAAACAAATTCAGCTGACAATTGCAAGAATTTAACTGAATACATAGACTACAAATGGAGGCATAAACGCAAATTATAAATTGTACCACTTGTAATTAACAAAAAAAAAATCCATTACATGTGATGAAAATTGAAACAACAATGTTGAATAATGTGACTCAAATGTGAATGATCATGAAAGAACTAAGTGTTTATAGGTTATTAATCGCGAACCACAGATTATCAATGGGACACTAAAACACGGAATGAATTGAACAGATGAAAGTACAATTTCATATAATGTCCCCGAAAGTTGAGTGTCCGATAAACTACAAGACTATGGCCGAATCACAGTACTACACAAATCAAACCACTAACTTCATATAATGGCATCAAAGTATACATGACTACAAACGAGAAAGCATATCAAACCGAGTCCACCTCACATGGTAAAGCACAAACAAGCTACATACATACATACATCTCTGGAAGGTTAATAACCTTTGGTCTTTAACCAAAATCTTCAATACCATCCAGAAAATCTAATCTCATAATGACCTCTCAATAGTATCTAATCAAAAGCTGTCAAAGTACAAACACAACATATATTTGAGTCAATGGACCTTGATTTTGACAGTCCTTAGAAAAAAGAAGGAAAAAAAAACGAACACAAAACACAAACACTTTGAGATCTCACTCTCAAAAACCCACAACTGAAACAACATAAAGGAAAAACAAAAACAAAAAGGTAGGATCAAAATCCCAAAACGACCTCAACCTAGCAAAAGTAGTAATCATAATAAAAAGATTCAACTTCTTTTAACAAAAGAAAAAAAGAGAAATAAATAAATAAGTAGGATGTAAAGAGAAGTGCAAACCTTGAAGTGCTAGAAAACTCAGAGAGTTTTCCTTGGCTGGAGAATATGATAAGAGCAACTTCATCCTCACAATCATCTGATAGATCACGAGCTTTGTTCAAAAGAGTTCTCTTTCTCCTAGAAAATGCAACATGTCTCTGCGCCTTGTCTTCAATCCTCTTCATTTCTCGTTTTATTCCTCTCCCCCATTTTTTTCTTTTGGTGCTGGATTTCTAGGTTGTTCATGTTTTTCTTCTTAAGCTTTAGCTCCCAACAAGCTTAAATGGGAAAACGATAAGCCTTTTACCAAGTCGGTTCGTTTGTCAGTGTGGCTGTTTTTGTCTTTGCTTGGTGCTCTTTAATGTCACTTGCTCCAACGTCAGTATCAAGCTCAGAACATTCGTTTATCTGGTACTACACGTGTCTCGACAACATTATAATGGCTAGTACTATACTTGGTCCAAGAGGTCAAAGAGTGGATTAAAATTTTACCATAATGCCTAGGGCCAGGGATAAAACATGGTCCCACTGGATTTGGTAAAACTTCACGGAGTATGGATGGAGAGTATGCCGGCGATCCGGTTCCTAAAACATTGTTATGGCAGTTGGCATGGAAAGGTAAAGGACTATAGGATTTACACATTGTGTGGGAACACGTCGGTTGGACATCTTTTGATGCTTGGATCATTTATTTACCTATGCGGCTCTGCTAACTAATTGTGAGTACACAACAATCACCACTGTACACGTGTTTCTCAATACCGCCACTTGGAGACCTAGCAAGCAGGGGACATCGAAATCAGAAGGACACGAGTCACAAACTAGGAAATAGTACATCATCATCAGATCTGTGTTCATCCAACGGACAGATTGCCCCGGAGTACGATCAATATGTTGTTCATAAAGTACCTCAACATATCAGGATATCCACTTTATCTAATCTCGAGATATATTCAAATTGGACGGTAGAGATTTGGTCCAACTGACATAGGAGAGACAACCACATTAATGACTGAGTACACGCGTGGGAAGCCTTATCTGCCCGCATTAAATACCTAGACAGAAGGTTACGTGTCACAAGGTGTGTGGATCCAGCTAAAGGTAGAGCATCGACCGTTGAGAAGCTCCGTATAATCACGACGAGTATCAGCGGTATCTATAAAAGATACGATGAGTATCAGCGGAACCCATGAAGGATACGACGAGTATCAACGGAACCTGCACAGAGACCAAGGCAATGGATAACAGCTGTAAAGATAAGGCGGGCCCACCTGAATATCTATAAATAAGAGACTCAACTACTGAGTCGAGGAGGACAATTAGAGGAGAGAAAATAGAGACAGAGAGAGAGAGAAAGGTAGGAATTAGAGAGATGTATTACATTTACTTTCCCTCAAAGTCATTCGACTAATATTTGTATCCCCACACTATCACATAATAACAAATCCTACAATACCTCGTGGACATAGGACTCCGTGCCGAACCACGTACATCTGCGTGTTCTTTATATTTCTGCACTAATATCCTGCATTTAGCATTTCTGTCGTTATTTTGATTAATTTACTATCTTTTATCTTTGAATCTGTGGATACTTAGTGACGAAGAGTCGCCCAATACACAGATGATCATACTTGATAAACTTCGTTACCGACGCATACGATTTTAACATATTTTTCGATATGCGATTATTGATTGTGAAACCGGAGATCTTCCTATGGGCGTTCACAATTTGGCGATAGAAACAGGGACTTTTGGTCTCGGTAAAAGATTTATCTTTCCTATTTACGCCTTGTTTTCAACAACCATTTTCCTGTCTACGGATGTTGATACCGCACATACTATTCGCAGATTAACTTCCTAGTTTAACTCTGAGAATGGATCACGTGAGTCAACATCCCTTTCAAACCCACAATGAAAAAAGACATAACGTTGGAAGTATAGTCCGAACTCGGACATATACCCCGTTTAAAAGTCAACAGGATCTACACAGATTTCTCATAAAACTAACAGATCTGAGAAATTATAGATTTCTTCATACCCTTATTTGCGTTTTTTTCCACATATATGACCGTTTTCCCGTCCTTTTCATCGAATCCAGATCACAAGAAAATTATCGCCTTTTATATAAACGATATATCTTTCATTACACACGAAACTAACGAGATCATCGTGATCTATTTTTCTCAACTCTTCGTTTGTGCAGAAAATAGATAAGCCAAAAGATGCAAGTAAAGGAAAAACAACATCCAAAGACACTCCGGGGACATCACCAGTCGTAACAAGGAGCAAGCAAATGGGTGATCAACCAAGAATCAAAATACCAAACGTGGCAGAAAGTCCCCATCCTAACAGTGCCGCTGCTATCACCGCAGCAGCACTCAAGGTAGCAGCAGCAAAGGTGGGGTCATCTAGAGCACACATCACCATCAATCCAGCGGAGCAACGAGAAGAAGTCGATGAATCCATAGCAACGCAGCCGATTTACGGGATGCCTCCCACCAACGAGCAGAACGTGGTCGTCGCACCAACTAATCTACCAGGCACAGGAGCACTCCAAACAACTAACCCGCTACCAGATCCACCCGTTCCCGTGATAGAAATCGTAGAAGAAGGGAATACATCCGTCACATGTCAAGGAAGATCCCCAAACCAGGCTTCGAATCCGTCTGTACAACTGGCGGCAGAGCTAGAAGAGATGAGAAGAAACCAGAGACGTATGCAGACGCGATAGCTTTACTGGCTTATGAGAATCAACAACTCAAGGAAAGGATATCACAAGGGGCAGACAGAGAGGGCACACCGGCGACACACGAGGAAGCAAATTCAAAGGAACCAGATCCAAACCTAGAACAAAGAATGATCGTCGGAAATCCCGAACCCCTAAACAACAGACGTCGTACCAGACAGCATAATGAAGAGACGGACCCAGAATACATACCATAGTACGTGATAGGGAACTCAGACTACTACGACGATGATCCCATAGGAGCGGGATGAACGACATTATAGGACGAAAATTTCCTAGCCATGGAGGCCCTTCGTAACGAGATGCTGGAAGAAATCTAGCAACTAAAGGCCAGACAGGGAGGAGGAGGGCTAGAAGAAGTGATGACGGAGGCTTCCACACACCTCTAGCCCCACATCTAGTAAGAGCCCAAATTCCACCCAAGTGCCCCATTCGAACGTTACGACGAATCCAGCGACCCCACTGCACACCTGTGTTACTATAACCGAACATTGGTTCGATGGGAGAGAGACGACGTAGTCATGTGCAGTTACTTTCCATCTAGCCTGAAGGGATCCGCCGTATCATGGTTTGACAATTTGTCACCTAACTCTATCGGCTCATACGAACAACTTACCAAGGTGTTTCTGGAGACGTACATGTACAACAAGGCTATGAGCGTCTGGATGGATAAGCTATTCTCATTAGCTATCAACCTTAAAGAGACAGTAAGAGAATACACGAACAGGTGGCATAAGATCTTCCAGGCTATTGAAAACGTAACGCCAGTAGTAAGCGTCAATTGTTACAAGTGGGGTCTGGACCGCATGAGTGCTCTGTTCGTTGAGATCCACGGAAGCAACCCTACAACCGAAGAAGATCTTCGTATCATCATCGAAAAGCATACCAGATTAGAAGAAATACAGCGAGAGAACCCCAGAGCTCAAATGCACAAATCCCATCGCACTAATTCAGTGGAGCCATCTCGCAATTCTTGCAAAAGGGCTAACTCAACTGAAAGATACAACGATGATAAGCGCGGGCGGCGAGATGAAAACCGACGAGGTGATCATAAATTTGAAGACCAGGTATATACCAAGCTCAATGCAAGTTATACACACATTCTACGAGTAATCAAGGATAGGGCAGGCTTCGAATGGCCATGGTCAAAGGGGAAACAACCTCCAAGGACAGAAAAATCAAGAGATTATTGCAAATATCACGCTTCAATGGTCATCAGATAGAAAAATGCAAGAATCTGAAGATAATGATCCAAAAGCTAATTGATGCCGGCGATCTTAAAGAATACATACAACATTCCGGAT
Source organism: Papaver atlanticum (assembly GCA_023531105.1). Lineage (NCBI taxonomy): Eukaryota > Viridiplantae > Streptophyta > Magnoliopsida > Ranunculales > Papaveraceae > Papaver > Papaver atlanticum. Next base: position 1,964,621 of record JAJJMB010002020.1, read on the forward strand.
CCCAAGAGAGGAATCATCGTAGCAAAACCGTACAACTACCATAGAACAATCACACCATCAACATTATATCCTGTTCCGAACCAACGGGCCCATCACTAACCGATCAAATAGGCAAAAGATTAAGGAAACAGTTTTAGTCTTACTGTGAGTTGTACAAGATTGACGGAAAAGAAGTCGAAGAATGTGAAGAATGGATGAAAACAATGCTTACTTTTTCCGCCGATGATGTAGACGAAGATATGGAAGAACACAACGACCCGATGGTCCTCACGCTGCCGGTTTCATGATGGAACATTAAGAAGATAATGATTGACGGATGAAGCTACTTATTCCAAAACATTATATGCATAATAGTCGCCACAGACTACTTCAGCAAGTGGGTAGAAGCTAAAGCACTGGCAAGGATAAGAGATATCGATGTATTCACCTTCATATTCCAAAACATCATATGCAGATTCGGCATACCAACGATCATCGTATCCGACAATGGGAAACAGCTATAAGGGAAAAACATCGATCTTCTCTTTGAAACTTTCAAAATCAGGAAGAACAAGTCCACACCAATCTACCCACAAAGTAACGGTCAAGCAGAAGCTACAAACAAAACTATCGCCCTTAGTCTCAAGAAGTCATTGGATGATCATAAAGGAAGATGATGCGAATAGTTACACAACACACTGTGTGCATACCGCACCGCACGCAGATCAACAATGGGGGAATCTCCCTTTCTTCTAACATTTGGGGCTGAAGCAGTCATACCAACGGAGATAATTCTATCAACAACAAAGACTGAAGATTGGGAGAAGAATCTAACCACGGACATGATGCTGGAAAAATTGAATGACCTTGAAGAACGAAGAGAGGCAGCATTATAGAAGATGGAAAATTATCAACAGAGATTGGCAAGGGAGTACAACAAGAGAACCAAGCCTAGAATCTTTGTAGAAGGACAGTACATGCAAAATTAAAAGGAGAGGTCCTACATAATTCATGACATCATAGGAAATGGTTCATATTATCTGCGGAACTTAAAAGGAGAGGTCCTAAGACACCCATGGAATGCAACGTACCTCAAGCCCTACTTTCCTTAAGCAATGCAGCATTGTACCTGCGCCTAGACAACCAGGAGAAGAAAGGAGCCAAGCCGCTCAACATGTTTTTATCTCTGGACGAGGAATAACAGACCTCACTAATCAATCAAAGTTAGAATTTCTTGTACCACGACGCGTCTTTATGAAATTTTTCCTCCTACAACACGTTGGGGCAAGCACCTGCATGCAATCCCTCAGGACTCCCCTATCAGTGTCTATAAGTGTACGACCATGGGGAAGGATTCCAGAAGAAAGGGATACCCAACACAACTCACACTCGAAGGAACTGGTATTTGTACATACAAATAATTATACCATGTTCTTGAAGAAGTACCCGGGCCCCCACCGCTAGGAAATCCTTTGGCCAAGGATTGGCCAGCGGGGTGACAGGACCACAAATAATAATGCAAGGTATAAGCCCTCATTATTAGCATACAAACACTCCCACCAAACATTACACACTAACAAAACTACATTGCAGGGAAGTTAGGTTATAAATACCAAAAGGATGATCCATTAGATAAAATTGATTACAAGGTTCAAACATACAAAAAACTGCAAGAAAGATACAAGAAATAGTTCAAACATAGATAATCAACAAGGATCAACGAAAAACCATAAAGAACTACACATAATCGATGCATGTACCCTGATAACCCAACCCTCATTGGTTCAAAGGTCTTTCTCCTTGACGGCCATCACAATGATCCTATAACAAGGAGGGCACACTTCCACCAAATGAAGGACCAGACGAAGAAGACAGAGGAGTGGGCATGGGACGACGCTTGAACTGCTTCTTCACCCCATCCCCCAGAAGACTTTATTCGATACCAGACATCGTCTTGTTAACCTCTTCGGCCAGCTGGCAATGCGCCTGATGAGAAATCACGACGACCTTCAACTCAGACTTTTTCAACTTAGCCCTCAAACGCTCTGATTCCTTTGATGCTTCTTTTACCTGAACTTCCAAAGAACCGGTGAGCCCTTCAAGTCGCTTAGTCTGTCCCTGTTGGGCAACTAATTCAGATTGAACCTTTTCAAAATTTTCATTTGCAGCGTAAAGTTGTCCCTGGAGCTCTGCAAAAACACAAAAGGGTTAAGAACGAAAAGGAAGACATCACACATAATGAATAAGCACTGTCTTCAACATCTAGCAAAGATACTTCTAATTCATTACACACCACGTCCCGAGCCTCATCAAGAAAACCATATTCGCCTGATAGTTTTTCGTAGCCGATCCGAGTATATGTAAGATCAAACCGACACTGATCCAACTCTACCTGCTTCATAGAATCAGAATGATGAAGACGATTAATCTCAGTAGTCATCTCCTCGATGCCTTTCTTCAGCTAGTAAATATTTAGGTCAAGATCTCTCTCAGATTCGACTAGACGAGCAATGTCGGCACGAGAAGCAGCCAAATCCTGACTCAGGGCATGAGCATTAGACCTAGCCTCATCTCGTTCATGAACTACTCGATGAATGTGAGATTCAACATAAGAATCCCCGGAAGAATGAATTTCAAAGAGCTCCATCTTTAAATCTTCGATCTCACTCTCCAATCTTCGTATCTTACACTGAGCATCAACAAGATTTTGTTGCGTCCACTTTAAAGTACCATCGAATTGTGTACTCAACACAACTTTGGAATTCGCAAGATCAACCAGATGTTCTCGCTGATTCTTAAACCTCTCAACTACTCGCTTATAGTCAACCACTAGTAAATTCCACTTACTGGATATGTCCTTGACCGTAGCCACAAGACTTCTAATATGGAGGGCTTGACGGGAACTGTTAGAGCATTGCTCGGTTGAACCCACCAAGCGTTGGTATGTCAAGTGTGTTTGTCATATTTTAGTGAACCAAAACCCATTTAAAGAGTCGCTTGATTATATACTAGAGTCAACTTCGTATAGGTTAACTAGAAATTTATTAGGATATGAGACATACAAGTATTACTCAAAGACTTGAAGAATGTGAAGAAGTAAAGAGCTACATCAACGACATCATCCTTCCTCTTGAGGTTAGTAATATTTTGACTTGAACTGTTTCATTCCTAATGTATCTTTCAAGTCGTGCATATTGAAAACATAACTGTGAAGTTGTGAATGATTATACTCTAGTTAGACATAGTATTAAGGAATTATAATACGAAGTATAACGTTTATCTTTTGAACTTCGTATATAAGACATCCACATAATCGTATGAATGCTATTGTGATTATGTATGGGTATGGGTGAAGATTTCGTCCTAGGAAACAATGTTTTACATTCGTTTAAAGGAAGTACATTCATAAACTTGTTTTGTGAATCGAAAGGGAAATCGCTAGGCTTATTGGTATTGTTATTCATTGCAAATCTTTGGATTACCAATATGTGTGTTTAGTATAACCGTTCGTAACTTGTTTATGTATCTTGGTAAAACTAATCACAAGGCATGACTTTTGTATTGGTATGACTTTTATTAGTGAAACCGATTTTAAGTAATCAACTGAGATGGTATGATCGATATTTTGTAATTGGTGTGACCAACTCTAGACATTGGGTAACCGATCCTAGTAAGAGGTGTGACGGATCACAAGTATGTGGAATCGATCCTTGTAAGAGGTGCAACAAGTCTTAGTAATTGGTGTAACCGATCCTATGACTTGTGCAACCGATCACAAGTAAATACCATAAAAGTGTGGTAACCGATCCTGGTACTTAGTCAACCAATTTTTTGGAAACTAGTGTGACCGATCCTAGTACCCACATGGAGGTAGAACCGAAATTTGTTTTGGTAGAACCATTAAACCCATGATTGGTGATTTGATATGATAATCAATCACATAGTTCTTGGAAGTCAGATGAACCAATTTTAAACTTGTTTGGAAGTGTGGAAAATCGGTTCCAAGATTGTAAATATGAAAAAGGATTTACAAAGTAAAGATGTCGACATACTTTGAACATGTGCAGTAATTCTTATCTATTATTGTTCAAAGATATTCCTTAATAACTAAAGGAAAATCCCGGATCGAAATAAATTGAGAATCTTTTAATTACGGTTTTTAGTTTTATATGCTTTTAATTTCCAGCAACTAAATGCATATCTTTAGAAAATAAAAATTAGTAATGTGCATTTACTAATTGGAGATTTTCTACTGAGATTTCGGTTAATATTTGGATAGAGCATTTCCAGGAATTATGAAAACCGATTTGGGACTTTATTGCATATCTTTGAGAATATTCGGTTTTGGAAATTCCTTGGTGTCCAAACTTCTTTTGTCTATAAATATTAAAGTTTGCATTTCGAGCAAAATAATCCTCAGAGCCAGCAAAAATACCTAGTTGTGTTGTTACTGGTGGAGCCGTCTATTCGGAGAGGAAAGTAAACTAATTAGACGAAATCTCTTACGACCGCTCATTTTAAAAGATTTCTTTGGGATTGAGAAGCTCTACGTTTACCATTGGTGGGAAACTAGATAATTGCAGTTTATTATTAGTTTTCGATTAATTTGATTGACTAACGGTTGTTGAACTTTGATTGCACCTAGTTTGTTTATGCTTAAGAATCTTCTATTCTGATATAAGATTCACTCAAACTAGATCAAAGTATCGACGAGGATCTTTAGAACTGTTTGAAGATCTAAAGACGTTTTGTGATAATCCATCGTTAACAGACTCCGTTCTGTGTGTGATTGATCACAAGAGATTCAAGTTGTTTGTGTGCAGGTGTTTATTGAAGATCTAAGAAGATTTTAAGACAAAGAAGATTTCTTATTTGAGTTCATAATATTTGGTGTGCACAAAACTTGATCGGCTGGGGATCCAACTATAATCGGTTTATATTTTGATAGATTGGATTGATTAGTTGCGTAGATCGGCATCAATACATTTTTTTGTGATTAATAGAATTGATTGCATAGTCTAAACAATTACTTTGGTAGTTGTTAAGAAGATTGATCTAAGAACCCGACAAAGGAGTTTATTGGGATAAATGGAAGATCCTTCTGTCAAACTCATATCACGTTGTTTGAAAAGAGTTGTTACCAAACAGATTTGTTGTTCCTTTACTGTTTGGAATACGAACCAGAGGAATTGTTCCAAGTTCGTGACTTATTACAAGTTGGAGGCGCAGGTATACTTAGGAAACTAGGTGAACTATAGGTTTAGTTGCTTGGTCTAAACTATACGAAGTTGGTTTAGATTTTGTATAGCGGCTTAATTCTGAGAGTATTCAATTCTGGACAAGGTCCCGGGGTTTTTCTGCATTTGCGGTTTCCTCGTTAACAAAATCTTGCTGTGTCTTTTACTTTTCTATTTCCGTAATTATAATTAGAAGTAAAATACACAAACGTTAATTCCTAATTACTTGATAGCAATCCTATAGTGTTTGGTTAAGTACGAACCTATTATCAAGTAATCATACTTCGTTATTGTATTGTCTCAATCTTGTATCCATAGTCAATCACGCAAGTTATCTTGTTGTCGTATTGTCTCAATCTCGTATCCATTGACGATCACACGAAGTGTGAACCGATTCGTTGTATTGTCTTGACTCAGTTCATAGACAATCACTTTCGGAGAAAGGACTTATAGGTGGAATTTTTTTAGACTGAGGTATATTTGGATACCCTCGTCTTTTCAGGCACGATCCCCCGAAGACGCCCTAACTCTTCGTCATCCCTTGCTGAAGACAGGGGTGCGGCAACTCAGAAAGAAAAATTTAAGAGACGAAGATGAAAAGAGGAAAATCACTAACCTTGGGAAGTTGCACCTGCAGAGCTAGCTTCGGCATGAACATTCTCCAACTTTTGACGAAGATTAGCAACATCTTGACGAAGCCCATCTTCGGTCTGGCTAGACTGTGGCCGCTCCTTCAGCTTCTCTTTCAATAAAGATATTTCCTTATCTTTCTCCTTAATGGTCTGCTGAGCAGTATAAAGCTCGTCGTCTCTCTGACGAATCTTAGCTTCCAACTTGAGTGTTGTGGCTCATAAGAACTGGTAGAGGGAGTGATTATAATGTTTGCTATTGGCAAGCTATAAGAAAAGATGAAGTCGAAATACTAGACAAAGTAACCATCTTAACAAATTCACAGGGGCATAATCACTCACTTCAAGGATATAGCGTTGAGGAAACCCATATGCATGACCATCAACGACGGCCATCATCTCAGCCACAGTAATCGGAGGAGTAATTTTGAAATCAGCCGGCACCGGGGCATCAAGTGCATGCTGCCATAAGCCACGAACTTTCTCTAACGGTGACCTCTCCATACGCTGGCGAGTAAAGGAATCGGAATCACGCTCACCAGCAACCACCGGGGCAGGGTGAGGCACATTGACCAGATTCTTCTTCTTCAACCAATCATACGTATCATCATCGTCACTACGCATCACAGCAGCATGGAAACCAGAGTCTATTGTTGACCAGAAACCTTTTCTTTGTTTTTTCTCTCTCGAGCAGCCAATGCGTCAGTATCTTCACCTTCTGAGCTATCTCCTTCTTCAGTTGCCTTATCAGCACCAACCACTTCTTCCAATTTCCAATTATTATTAGGAGATAACAAGTTGAAATCTATAACTAGCCCATAAGCGGCCGCAAGATCAGGAGTCGAACCAGAAGCAAACCCCTTACCAAAAGAAAACACGACGCCATACATAGGAAAATCTGTAACGGTCAGCTCAAGAGCTGGACCTTCACCTCCGATACGACGATTAAGAGGAATACCTCCTCGACCAGCTTCACGAAGAGGTGAAGGAGGGCGCTCATCCAGATCTGCGTGTTTGTCACGAAGAGGAGAAGGTGTGCGTTAAGACTGATTTTCATTCCTTTCATGAAGAGGAGAAGGTGTGCGCTGAGACTGATCCTCATGCATTTCACGAAGAGGAGAAGGTGTGCGCTGAGACTGATCCTCATGCCTTTCACGAAAAGGAGATATAGTTCGCTCAGGCTGATCTACGTGTTCTTCACAAAGAGGAAAAAGAGTTTGGTCAGACGGATTTGCGTGTTTTTCACGAAGAGGAGATGGTGTACGATCATCATCCTGCTTTTTTCCTTGACCCCCTAGATCTCTTTCATCATCCCCAGTCTCAGAATCACGACCAGGCGTGGTCTCCATCCCCTCCTCACGAAACTCCTCACCATCATCACCAAATTCTTCGTCATCAGGAACTGGACTAGTCACGTCACCGGTAACGGTATCTTCTACCTCCGCATTTGAGGATTCCAGAGGAGGTATCCATCGTTTCTTAGACACCTGCAAAAGCTACATGTCAAACATGATAGGGGGGCAACAAGGAGATAATATCACATCAAATCATACCTTAACAGTAGCTTTATTTTTCGAAGGAGCAGCCTCAGAACTCTCTTCCTCACCATCATCCTAGAAGCAAAGGTATAAGGAAATAAGTATAAGATAAACAAAGAAAAATAAGCAAAGAAAAGATAAGCAGTACGAAGAATACCTCAACCCCGTCGACCTAGTACTCAAAATTTAGGCCATCAAAATTCAAAGCCCAAGAAACGTAGTCACGATACCGATCAGGGGAATCAGTATGAGGTTTACTCTCATTTGTAGGAACCCATCCATAAGCCCATGGACCGGTGATTTCAATGGGAGTTCGATGCCACTCATAATCATGGTCCCGACGAAGACGCTCCTTGTTCGGAAAAAGTCTAGGGGCATCACTGCGCTCAGTACCTGGAACATACTTTAACTTGGTATCACTTACTTCACTCAAGAGACGAATTTCGTCGGGGGCAGCATTTATTTGACAAAGCCCAATACTCTACCTTTTTCGATTATTTCTGTTCACATAATCCGCAAAGGTAGCATTGAAGTTCTTAGCAGTGTACCAACTTCTCTACACAGGATTGGGAACATAACAAGACATCAAAGTTTCACCATGACTCCGAATAAAACTTTCATTCAGGCATCGCCAATAATTGCCGTTGATTTGGACCACTGAACGACAATAAGTATTGGTAGCAGATACATCTTCGCGGTGAGCCAACACGTCATAATAAAAGGAGTCCCTCCAGTTATATAAGGGGAGCATCAGGCCAGCCTCAAAAGCCCCGATGGTGGTCAGAAGATGCATCGAATCATACGCATAGTTAGTAATCATATCATAATCAGATCATCACCCTTATCGTAAAAACAAACTTCAAACCTCTCAAGATGATGCTTAGCCTTGAAGGCCTCAAAATCAATATTTCTGAAGGATACAAGAGTCCTTTTTCGTTTCTGAGATACAGGGGCAACATGCGTAGAAGAATCTGGAACTTGACCCTTTGATGATGACGTTTTCTTCCCCTGCGAAACCTTAGGAGGAGGCTTCAGAAGAACCTGATCCTTCGACACAGTTTTCTGCTTACCCGAAAACTGCGGAGGGGGAATAGAACGAAGAGGCTGGACATTTATAGGATCTTTTGGTAGCTGCGAAGATCTACCTGACGGACGGGTTGCAGCATATCTTGTTCCACGAGGGCCCATATCCTTTTTAGGATCTGAAGGAGGGGATCTCCGAAGATAAATATTGGATTGCGAAGAACCAGACGGACCACACTGGGATGACTACCTACGTGTCTGAGAATCTGTGTACGATGCACCTGGGGGACTTTGACGCAAAGGAGATTTCTGAGAACCATGCGAAGACTTCCTTCGGTCATCTTCCTCACCAGCCATGATAGACCTGAGAACTGTTAGAAATGGCAGAAATAAATCAATCATATCATCATCAAAAGATCACATACATCAAGGGGAAAAACCTCGTTAGCAGTACAACATCAAACTCAATGTAGATTCAAAAAAAATCAATGCTCGAAACAACAATCAGAGCAAAAGCTACGGGTATTCTGGATGAAGAACAGGGGCAAGTATATATACTGATCTATGATATGTGCTTCACCCAGAAACCCAAAAATCTAAAGAAAAACAAGAGGAAACTGAATAATCAACTCAATACCTCTATCGAAAAGCTACTCGAAGAAAATAATTATCAATCAACCAGAATAGAACCAGCACGCCTTTCAACTACTCGACAGCATCAAAACAAAGGATTTTGTTGATCTCAAAAGAGTTAAGAGCTAAGAAATAGGAGAGAGTCAGGAGGATCAGGAGAGCAGAGAATTTTGAGAAAGGAATAATAAAAGTAAATGCATAATATCCTGATTTCTTAGGATATATATACATGGGAACTCGAAAAGAAACTGACGCGGGAATTTAGGGGCAATCACTGCATTTAAGTGGTGATCGTGGGAAATATTTCCTTCCCATCTTACCCTAGAAGATGAAGAAGAAAATGGGGTAGATTGTGAGTACACAACAATCACCACTATACACGTGTTCCTTAATACCGCCACGTAGAGACCTAGCAAGCAGGGGACATCGAAATCAGAAGGACACGAGTCACAAACTAGGACATAATACATCATCATCAGATCTGTGTTCATCTAACGAAGAGATTTCCCCGGAGTACGATTAATATGTTGTTCATAAAGTACCTCAACATATCAGGATATCCACTTTATCTAATCTCGTGACATATTCAAATTGGACGGTAGAGATTTGGTCCAACTGACATAGGAGAGACAGCCACATTAATGACTGAGTACACGCGTGGGAAGCCTTATCAGCCCGCATTAAATACCTAGACAGAAGGATACGTATCACAAGGTGTGTGGATCCAGCTAAAGGTGGAGTATCGATTCAATATAAGACCGTTGAGAAGCTCCGTATAATCACGACGAGTATCAGCGGTATCTATAAAAGATACGATGAGTATCAGCGGAACCCATGAAGAATACGGCGAGTATAAACAGAACCTGCACAGAGACCAAGGCAATGGATAACAGCTGTAAAGATAAGGCGGGCCCACCTGAATATCTATAAATAAGAGACTCAACTACTGAGTCGAGGAGGACAATTAGAGGAGAGAAAATAGAGACAGAGAGAGAGAGAAAGGTAGGAATTAGAGAGATGTATTACCTTTAATTTCCCTCAAAGTCATTCGACTAATTTTTGTATCCCCACACTATCACATAATAACAAATCCTACATTACCCCGTGGACGTAGGCCTCCATGCCGAACCACGTATATCTGCGTGTATTTTATATTTCTGCACTAATATCCTGCATTTAGCATTTCTGTCGTTATTTTGATTAATTTACTATCTTTTATCTTTGAATCTGTGGATACTTAGTGACGAAGAGTCCCCCAATACACAGATGATCATACTTGATAAACTTCGTTACATATCGATTATTGATTGTGAAACCGCAGATCTTCCTATGATATTTCGGCGTTCACACTAATCTATGACATTCCAAAAAATGCACTCCAATTCCAGCTTAAGGCGTCGTCCGTCTACGAGTAAATGATCACATACTTAAAGTATGCGCCCATGACACAAGTGGCTTTTGTTAACATATCTCCCAAATGAAATGAAATCAAACTATGATTGCGGATAACCCAGTTAACTTTGTCTTAAACAAGATGATGTCATTCATTTTTCTCCTTCTACTAATTCTAGAGGAGGTCACTCTAATAACAAGGATTCTAATTCTAGATGTTTATTTATAAAATTAAGTATGAATCTTGTGAAAGTAATTCCACCAATATTCCCACCAGTGGGATCGAACTCTTCCCCTCTCACTCACAAGAACCCTCTCACTCACAATCCTAGATAGCAATTCTCCGAATTATACACGAATTTTTGTGAATACGGATTATGTGTGTATCATACGCATACGTATGGAACACTGACTTAGTATAGCAAATTTTCAGTGTGAAACGAATTATACACTTGTTAATGAACTCTACTCCCTGTATAATACTTCTCCACATTATCACCACATCGTCATTTTCTATCGTATGTTAATCTTTCAGCATCTAACGTTTTTAGAAAATATGAACATTGAAGGATTTTGAACCGGTGTTCATGAATCTGCCAATGTAGCTCATTTAAAGCATTAAATCATAATAATTAAAAGTGATATATGTATTTTACACATTAATGTATGTCGTATTTATCTTTCCGAAGTCATACTTCTAAAATGAATTATATAGTGTACGTATATTTGCCGTTACGGATTATTGCCTGATCAGGAACCATGGACCGAATAGTTGACAAAATCCGGAATTCACCTAACCAAATAATACTCCGTTTACGGGTTCCGTGCGTTTCCCGAATTCCGAATTACTGACTAGGCTCACAAGAAGAAAGAGAGAGGTAGTGAATTTCATTCTACTAGACAATGAGTTCTCACCAGTAGCCATTCACAAACCTTGATCAGAGTAGAAATCTATACTTCTACTGGGTAAACTGGTAATTACAGAATCTAGAGATCGACTTTAATAATAGGAATATTTATGGGAATTTTGATAAACTGTCCCACTCTCAAAATCCGGTTCAATAACTTGCCCCCGTTTTTTTCAACTTTTCAAAACTGTCCTTTCTGTTTTGTTTTCCGTCTTGTCCCACATAAGCTAGTCAAAATTCGTTTACCAAGTCAAATAACCATGTATAATTACGTATATATCCTCTAAAACCCTAAATACATATCAGAAACTAAAAACATCTCTTTCCTGTTCTAATGCTTTCCAACAGCCGTCTTTTTTTCTTCTTGTTTTCTCCTTCTCCTCCGGCAGACATACCCTCATTCTCTATCTTCTTCTTTTTTTCCCTTCTGTTGCCTCCATATTTCAATTAGGATTCGTATGGTTAATTTTATGGTGTTAACTATGATATTAATTTGAATCATGTTATAACCCTAGAAATCAACTGTAGAGAAATTCTAATAAAAATGAAAAAGAAGATAGTAACATCATATCTAGGTTATGTAACAGAGATTTGAAAGTTTGATGAAGGCCGAGTTTTTTATGATGCATGTGCAGAGATATGAAGATTACTGTATTTTTTTGATAAAGAAGAAAAATTAGGTTTTTTTGGGTGATTAATGTTCACTGGAGCTTATCTATTAAGTTGTAATGGAGAACAAGTATCTCTGATCTTTTTTTGAGCAATTGAAAAAGATTGAGAGAATAGTGGGTTCTGATTTTGATGGAGAGAATGGGTACTGTTGTATTTGTTGTATTTGTTGAATTTTCAATTTTATTGCAGTAACTTAATTGTTTAATGAATGATTATGCTTGATTAATTTACGGTCTTCATTGATTTCGTTTTTTGATTTAAAATATGGGTTCTTTGATTCTTGATTTGAAAAGGGTTTCTGTGATATGGAGAAGAACAGGATGAATGGGTTTCTCTTGATTTCGAGTTTTAATCAGTTGGAGAAGAGTTAGAGTTTCCTTAATTTGTTGGTGGTGGTTCAGAGCAGATGGTTCGTGGTCATGATTGTATTATGAATTACAGAGATTTTATTTATTTGTATGGACTTGAAGCTCAACAAGATTCCTGAGAAGTTAAGGTTTGCTGGTACTGTGAATTGAAGAACTAGGGCTAGTCTTGAAGATTCAGATGAGTTCAGAGAAGTGAAATAGATGGTGATATTTATGTTAATGGTTTTGTATTGAATCTTCTTGTGGTTAAGGGTTATGGATGATGGATGTGGTGGATGATGCTGGTGATGTTTTAATTGAGGTGTTGATGAAGCTGCAGGTGGGTGTTGTGTAGGTGCAATTGCAGGATTTGTTTGATCCCAAGGAAGAAGTAGTAGATGCAGCTATTAGCTATTGGTGAGATGAACTACAGTAAGAAAGCTATAATGGGAAGTGACTGACAAGTGATTTTGGTGATGGCTGATTTATGTATTTCTACAGATTCTAATGGAGTTGCCTTTGCAGGAATTGCAAGAGAGGCTTTGAGTTGTGAATTAGATGTATGCTAGGTTGTGCAGGTAAGAAGAAATACAGGCCTGAAAATGGCCGGAATAGCACCAGAAGCAGACAAGACTCTGCCTGATTAATTCTTCAGTGAGTCGAATCAGTAACTCGCTGATTTCTAACTCGAAGAATCAGCCGAATCAGCCTTGTTCAGACTAACTCTGTTGAGGGCTTTTAAGACTTTTATCAGGTGTCAGCTGGAACTTAACGGCCCTAACAAGACGTTAGACGTTTTTTGAATAAAACGGTCAAAGAAGGGGCATTTTTGAAAAGTTTAAAAAAACGGGGGCACTTTTATTAGTGTATTTCAAAACAGGGGCATTTTATCAAAATTCCCAATATTTATTTATTTCAAGTTGAAAGTTTGTTCCTAAAGCGTAAAAGAGTGGGGTCCATACTCCTCCCCCACCATGGCTAACTCAGGGCGTTTGTGTCTGGACGAGCTCTATGCCTCTTGCTGAATGATAACATTGATTAGATGCACGTGCACTCTCGTCTAGTGGTTATCCAATTGGTTCTCAATGTTTTGAGTCTTCGACCTCAGAGTGAGGTGCTGATGCTTGAAGGATGGATGTTGCTTGGCCTAGCCGAAAAATTTGTTCAAAAAAATTACTCAAAATTTTAAATCTGAAGCCTCATTTAAACTGGTCCCGCTGAATTGCATAAGAAACCTATTATAGGGGCTCCAAACATTGGGTTTTGAGGGCTCACAGATGACAAAATTGGGTTATGAAATAGTAATCAACAAAACCCTATATCCAATTATTTTTTGTAATGGCTAAAATACCCTCCATGAATTATAAAATTAAATTTATTATCTTCTTCTTCTCTTTTCATTCATAAATCATGATGAAGATGATGATCATATACAAAAAACTAAATCTATTATCTTCTCCTTCTCTTTTCATTCATAAATCATGATGAAGATGATGATCATAAGAAAAACCTATTATTCTTCTTTCTTTCTTCTTCTTCTCCGTCACGATGAAGATGATGATCATAAAAAAAAACCTATTATTCTTCTTTCTTTCTTCTTCTTCTCCGTCGCGATGAAGATGACGATCATAGAAAGAAAAAACTAAGAAAACCCATCACTTATTTTTGCTTTTGAAAACCCCTAAATTCGAACCGTAAGCTAACCTACGGTGAGGAAACTTCAACCGAACCAACCGTAGGTAGAAGTTACTGTATGGAAGTGTGATTTTATCGAACCGTAGGATTTTTGAACCCAGAATATACGGTTTGGAAGTTAATAACTCCAAACCGTAGACGACTTATGGTTGGGAAACAACACCGTATGCAGTCAGTTAAACCTACGGTTTGCAAGTATAAATTTTCCAAACCGTATTCAAATTCAGTACTATCTACGTACGGTTGGGAAGTATGAATTTTCCCAACTGTAGGCATTGTCTACGGTTGGGAAAATTCATATAGTTTTGAAACTGTTTTTTCAAAAACCTAATTCGATCGATTCCGCCTATCCATGCATTAAAGCCAACGAAATAAGATGGGTTTTTTTTTATTTTTACCTTATTGAAGTCATTGCGGGTGGATTAAGTGGTGTTAATCGATAATGAATTATTTTGAGAATTGATGATTAATCGAAGAAATAGGCGATGGGGAAAAAAATGGAAGAGTTAAAGGAGAGGAATGAAAACAAATTAGTTTTAGGTTTCAATGTTTAATAGGCTAAGGGTATTTTAGTATTTTTCTTATGAATTAGGTCCCCTTATCTTCATTGTAGGATGTTTGAATCCTTAGAGAAACTGCAGTGGTGCGACTAAAACCAAAGACCAAAACCAAAAAATAGTAAAAAATTTAGGTTTAGTCCGTGGTGTTACGCTACGGTAGCCGAGTATATTTGGTCAAGCGGGGATATAAACTTCGTGTGGTGTAGCGCGGACATATAATTCACGCCTGTATGAGGCGTACATTTGACTCACGCCCAGTGTGGGGCGAATATAACACAAACGCCAAACATGGGGCGAACATATACTTCACGCCTGATGGGGTAGACATGCATATAGTTTACACCTGATGATCAACAATGATTGGATGATATCAACGTACGTCTATTCTGGCGTGCCTGTTTTCAAGCGGACATTTTACATACGTCTATTCTGGCGTGCTTTATATCAACGCCTAACTGAAGCGTAAGTTATATTCACGCCTGACCAATGGCACGGTTAATATACATCCGCATCATGTGAAACGTAAGTTAAAAGCTCGCCTATTAACAAACGTACTTTATAACTTCGCTCGACCAAATTTGGTTTTGGTCTGGGTTTCAGACCAAATATACTCTGAGATTTGGTTTTAGTCTAGGTTTTACTCTTTAGTCCGTTCGACTGTGCCTGGTTTCTGGACCAGATTTATGGTTTTAGTCGTCCACTGTGGTTGCTCTTAGGAGCCCTCAAAACTCTTTTCTTGGAGCCCCTGTAATAGGTTTCTTGCATAATGCATGCTCATATAATTTTCACCGAAAATGCAAAGTGTCAAAGAGCATATATAGATGTAAAAAAAATATTTAAAACAAGTGTTACCAAAATACGCTTCAAGAGCTTGCATAGTTGCATAAGAATATCCATATAACATTCACTCTTACACAAATAACCATCTCCTCTCTTATGTAATGTTCTTTCATAACAGGACATCACTCTTGTCCTCTCATCTATATTTATATAGAGAACCAAAATTACTGTCTTCATAGTAGACTTATTGTTGTAATCAATATTCTTTAGCACCAAAATCCATGTATTCTTAACGATCTTCATCTCCTTCTTCTATTATATGAGCATGTGGAAACGTATACATACATGTATATAGCTTCATGGTGTAACAACTCAAAGCGTCCACCCAGGAAAAAACCCTAACAAGTTTTGCACTGGTGCAGCACTATTCATCATATTACTTGCATTACTCAAACTGTTCCTGCAACCAAAATACATTTATAAACTACCAGCATGATAACCAAAAGACTATCTTGTTCTGGTGTTTTATTTTATCGGAGAGGGGAAACAAGGTTTACCCAGATTGCAAGGAAGGGCTGCACTCTAGTGGCTGGAAAAAACGCTCTGATGCACTAGCATTAATATGATGATTGTATGCAGCAAACTGCCTCTGTTGTTCAGCCGCTTGCCGTGACCACTGTAGTGCCATTTCTGCTTTATGTTCATCCATCTGCTGCTGCTGCCTTCGCTGTTCACCCTCTTGCCATGACAACTGTAATGCAATTTTTCTTCTATGGTCGTCCACCTGCTGCTGCCTTCGCGGTTCACCTGCTTGCCATGACAACTGTAGATCAATTTCTGCTTTATCTTCATCCATCTTCTGCACAGATATATAGCTAACGACTTAGAAACATACTAAGTTGTGAGTACTAGCATTTCCTTTTTAATGCATAACTATGATTTCAGCCAAGGCCAAATTAGCAATAATGAAGTAGGCAACTCATAAGGTGATCACTAATATATAAAGCATGTTCAAAGATTGATTCATATATGATACCTTCTTATTCAAGGTTTTATTAGCTTCACGCAGTAGTTGTTCCTGAAAACGGTAAGACGGATCTTAATTTAAGAAGCGATAAAATAATTTGTGTACCCTCGTAAATGAGGTATCGAAATTTGGAAGCAAATAACTCAGTTTGTGTACCTTTTGTTGAAGCTCTGTAAGATGATCAAACATATATCGAGTCTACAAAACAGATATTACCAAGCAAGACATCAGAAACTCAAACTATACAGTATTACAACCAAATGTTTATTTTAAACTCTATAACTATTCACAAATTAAAGATTCAGGTGCTGATCATTTCACTTATGAACATCCATGAGAAATGAACTGAAGTATGCAGCATGTACCATCATTGAAATACAGTAACATGCATGTAACAGTGGAAGCACTATTACAAGATCCAGAAGAAAAAGATAGGTTACTCATAGTACTAGTCTTAACCTCAATACATACCCTTGTCGATCTGACTTGCTTTAGTGAAACCTCTAATTGGTTCTCAAGTTGCTCAAGCTCATTGACACTTAATGGTCCCAAATCTTCCCCTTGCAGGTTTCTACAAATAAATGTTTAAAACATGATGAACATCAAATTCCATTTCAACAAATAACCATTTCCGTAGCTATGGTGTGACTACAGTTAGACAATAGAGATCAAATTTTAAACACTCAGAAGAAGGGAACTATCCAAAACAAAAATAGAACCCTTTACATGTTATTCATAGTTTTCAGTGTGTGTGTGTGTGATTCCAGCAGATTGGTAAATACCTATTATTCTGTTGTAGAACCTCCGCTCTTGCCTTTAGCTTCAAATAGTCCTGGTAGGTTTCATCCTAGAGGAACCCATCAAATCACAAGAGGCACAATTTAATAAATCTATCAGGTATATCAAACATAAAGAGAACTAATGAGAAACAAACCTTTGACGGCATAATAAGTAGTTGTGTTATTTTTAATTGTGATAATTAGTTGTCTTTTCTTATGGATGGTTTTAGCACAAAACATTCAATACATTCAGACAAGTGAAAAAACTTAAGTACCTCCACGTCAAAGGCAACAATCTCACTGGACTGGGATGTATTTGAGTTTGTGTTCCTTTGATACCTCTCCAGAGTCTTCAGCATGCTTATAAATATTCAAAACCAGCACAGAAAGATTTTATATCAACAGTAGGATTGCGTTGAGAGGATCAAACAATCACCTTATGACAAAATAGACAATAAACCAAAGATCATATAGCAAATAACCTGTGTGCATTTACAATATAAAGTCTTTGAAGCCAAATGATGAAAAGTTCAAACTATGAGTATGATTCATGACATAGGAAATGCAAACAGCTTCAACAGCTGATGATTGGAAGAAAAAAAGATAACTGAATACCTAAACTACGACGAATTAAGGGGTAAAAAGACAATAAGTTGTAATTTGTAAAGCTATGTTGAATGTCAAGAGTCAGTTCATATGTAAATGGTACCCATGGAAGATACAGTTAAGTTGTGGTGTACAAGTTCAAGTGCGTAGAGGTATAAGAGTCCATAGCAAACATATATATATATTTCTAAGAAAGTCTTTTTTATTAATTTGAGAATCCGTGGTTGGTATTTCATAAGACATTGATTCAAAAATTACTGACTGCAGATGATCTATGGGTTTACTGCAAAAAAAAAAAACAGTATTAAACAGATCAATCCCTTGATTGCAGATGAACTACCGTGTGCAAAGTATAGTAATGCAAACTATTTACACCTCATTACAAGCAAGAAAACAGTGTGATACATACATATAACCAAATTCTTGAAAGATTAATAACCTTCGGTCTTTAACCAAAAATCTTTTGACTAACTTCAACTATCATATAATCAAAAGCTGTAAAGGGTACATATCTAGTAAACAGCTGGATGTTTTTCACAAATTCTACTACTCTAGACCCAATGGAACTGACTTCCAGGTTAAATCAGTCAGAATCTTTATATTTTCTAGTAATTTTTTTTCAGTACATGTATAGATCATGAGCGTGAATCAAATCTTCATTAAAATATATAAAAATCAGCGTGGAACAAATAACAAAAACTAGGGATTTTTGAACTTTTCCTAGGTCCCTTCCTTCTTTCCTCAAACCTCAAAAGTTAAAGATTGAAAATTTCATGAAATGACAAACTAAAAAACACACATCTTTTGACAGTCATTAGAGTTCTAAAACTTGATATGAAGAAGAACAAGAAGAAGAAACAAGGTGTTATTTTCTTCTTCGTTATGAATTTTGGAAGTTTCCATATATGTAAGCCTAACACTCACACACCAACACAGTCACTCTGGGATCTCACTCTCACAAACCCATCACTGAAACGATAGTAAAAACAAAAGGTTAAGATCAAAATACCAAAAAACACAACCTAAACCTAGCAACAGTACAAAAAGAAGAAAAGTATATTAGAAATGAAGAAGGAAGAAAGAGATGGGGGAGAAGTAGAAACCTAGAGCTGCTACAATACTCATAGAGTTTGCCTTTGCTAGAGAAAATGATAAGAGCAACTTCAGCATCACATAGAACTGATAATTCATAAGCTTTCTTAAGAAGACCATTTCTTCTCTTTGCAAATGTAACTTGTCTATTAATCTTGTTTTCTATCAACTTTAGTTCTACTCTCCCTCTCCCCATTTTCTCAGACTGTGGAGAAGTGATTTCAATCTTCTTTCTTGATTTTCTTAGGGTTTTCTTCTTGAGTTTATCTACAAGAGAAGAAAGCACATAGGAATCATTTTTGTTTGTCTAGACAGAAGAAGAAGGAATAAGGTTTTGTGTTTAGTGGTAAGAAATTAAGCTCAAAACAAACCTTTATTTTAGTTCTTTCTTCTGCTTTTAATGTTACTCAACGTCAAATCTTTCGTATATCTAGTAATACACGTGTCGACTTGTTATATCCTTTGATCAAATGAATCACCGTTGGATCTCAATACTTTTTTATTATTATTTTCTTGCCTTGAGTTTTCATTTCGTACCGTGTGTCATTAAAAGTAAACATTTACCCATTTTATATCAAATCTACCGTTCAAAGAGCGAGTCTGACTAGAGATTGGTCAAAACTACCGGTGACTTTAGACAGGCAAGTCTCGAACTTAGGAAGTAGTAGTAAACTGTTGTGCTGAAACTTGAAGTAAGATTGAGCTTATTCCTTCCATGCATATGCTGCAAGTGATTCTTCTAGCTGTTTACTGTTTGGTAAGATTTAGGCAGTTAATATGTAAAGAACAATAAACCCCACCAGTAACCTGTCAATGGCCACCCAACCCAACAATGGCATATACGCGTACGGTATTTGTCAATTTAGTTGTGGTCCAGCTGCGGGTACTAAGTACAAGGTCCACGGCCAAGGAAGTTATGATCCCATCACCTCGGACAACCCTTAAGTGTATGTGTATGGAGGGTTAAGGGTTTTTAGAAGACATGTGGGAGGGACGGGGACCAGAGAAATGCAAAGCCAAGAAAGGTCGTTTGTTTGTATGTATATGCCCTAGCGATGATATACCCAAATTAATAAGTGTACTTGCATCCTAAATGGGTTCCTTGACGATAGAGATGACATGACTAGTATGGTGGTGTAAAATGTGTCGGCATGACGAATCGTATTAATTGTGTTGTGTGTTATGGCTATACCGTGTTAGAGAAACCAAGTGTATTGTGTTGTGTGTTTTTTTTTTTTAAATTTTGTTCTTCGAAATAAACATTTTTCAATTTTTGTATAACCGGTAATCTAATAAATTTTAAGAGAATTATAATAAATCTAGAAAAATTAATAATAATTAATTATGCATATCATTTATTACATAAATTTCAAAATAAAACAGATAAGTTAAAAACTGCTCGTATGGCTTATTTTCTGTGATCATTAATATATCGTTATTTAATTAACTTTTAAATGAAGGTTAACAATAATTTAAGGTATCAACTTTATTTATTTTATTTTAAATTTGTTAATTTTCGAATAAAATAAGATATTATATGAATTATACATAAATTAATCAACGTAGCGATAATAGGAATAAGCAAACAATAACAACAAAAATATTTAAGAAATATACATGAAGCATGGCATGTTTAACTATAGTGGCACCATGGCGGCATACATTAAGAAGCAAGCAGAAATACAGGAGGAATTATAGAGTTAATAGTTGAATCCATGATACATTTTAAAAGACTCTATATCAGTATTTGAAACTTCTGAAAAGAAATATTGAACTCCTAAAAATGCGGCTTCATTAGTTTAATTTATCTGTGAAACCTACAAAGGGTATATGAACATATTCAATAACATCAATCACCTGAATAGAAAACAAAGAAATACAAGATAGTAAAGTGTTTTGAGCTTTCTATTTCAGAGGAGTGGAGGTTGCTTCAAATTGTTGTTTGTTGTGTAACAGCCAGGTTGAATCGCAGGATCATCTTTTTTAACAGTGCGAATGGGCAAAATTCTGCTGGGAAATTTTCATTAACTCTCTACAAGTGAAGTGGGTATTGCAGGATACTTTAAAAAGATCTTTACAGGGATGGAGCATTCACGGTTTGTCAAAGAAAATTAAGATGATTTGGCATCTAATTCCTATAGCTATTTGTTGGGAATTGTGGTTAGAAAGGAATCGAAGGGTGCATCGGGGAAGGCATAAAACAAAAGACGAGCTAATATGTGCTATGAAGTTGGACATTCACTTATGGAGCTCAAGTACAGATATCTTTAGAGGATATTCAATGAATCAGATTCTTTTTCAGTGGGAAGATATTATGATTTGAGATAGGAATTCAAGTTAGATTTTGTTGGTTTTGTAGCCTTTGGCTGCTCTGATGTTGTACATAGTCTGTAAATACTTCTTTTTCTTAATATATATCCTTCTTCCTTCATAAAAACAAAAACAATAAGCAATCCTTGTAGATGCAAAATAAAATAAAATAATAATAATAATAATAATCCTTAATCGACTTAAGAGCAACGTTAAAGGCTTTTGCTATCGAAACCAAGGCACAGGTAGCCCGGCCATAACCTTCTCTATAAATTCTCATGTGTTATCTGCAGATTTCAATATAAGGATTGTATTTCTCACGGAGTAGTCAGATTCCAAGAAGAAAATATTAATCCAGAATTTTATAATCATGATTTGAGTCAAATTTATAGAATTGTACTATCAGCTTTTTTTAAATCCTTCGATTCTCTTGGAGAAAAAAATAACTTGTAGAGAAAGTAGTGTCTTTTGGATCTGTATCACCAGCTAGTAAGGATTTTCTTATGCTCCCTCCATTTTAAAGGAAAATTTTCTAAAATCTCATAAATTGAGGAAATATTTTGAATCCATAAATATCCATCAATTTTCTAATTTTACCCCTTATCATGTTTCAAGCACTACAAACATTAACCTAGTGATTATAGTCATGCGTCATTAATAAGTGTATATGTGGTAAATTTATTTTGGAATTGAATTTCATTTATCTAGGGAGACAACCAATATCTTAAATTTTATCCTTATACATGGAGAGGGAGTACATTTTTGTTAAATGACGTCAAATCCACATTTCCAAACAGACCTTAGAATTTGACAGGTAATGGTTTGTGGTCTAATAGCAAATTAAGAAAGCTCATCCTTTTGTATATATGTCTTTGTAAATTTATTGATTTCAATAATTGGACCAAGTACCTAAATTTATAAGTGTATTAGGTATATGTACAAATTTATGCACCTAACTGAAAACCAAAACAGCTAGGTGGTGTGGTTTCATGAATATGAGAGCTTTCAACAGTGATATGATCACCAAAATGGGTTGAAGACTTGCTCAAGAGAGAAAGTCCTTATTGTCTCTCATTATGTCACCAAGTATATAACAAGAATGTTCTTAACATAGATACCAAAACGTGTTGGAGACTCTTGGATTTGAAAAAGAATATTGGGAGGGATATAAAACATCCAAAAACATAGCTCTCGGCAAGTTAGGGATGGTGATGACATAAATATTTGGGAAGAAAATTATCTTGAAGATTACACTCTAGTGAAACATCGTGTACTCTAGTGAAACATCTCATCTCTGATGACGGAGTTTGGGATGATATTAAATTGCAAGAATGGTTCAGTCAGGGGGAAGTTCGGGCTATTAAGAAAACTAAGAAACAGTCATGAGAGAATGATCAAATTAGATGGGCTTTCTGTAAAATCTCTTTAATTATATAGTACTGCTAAAATTGGGGAAAATACAACATGATACAAATCTTGTTGAATTGAGTAAGTTGTGGAACATGGACACAATCCCAGCTATAAAAAAATTTTTATGGAAATTTGCACACAAGGTTCTCCCTACGAAAGGTAAGACAACTAGTATTTTGCATTGTATTGATTTCATATGCAACTTTTGTAACAGTTAAAAGGATATTATGATGCATCTTTTCCTTGAATGTCCTTTTGTTGTTCAAGTGTGGTTGGGACTGTTAGGATCCAGTCATGATAGAGTCTCTACGTCCCAAGAAAATGGTGGCATAGTCGACGATGAACTCGCTCGACTAGGATATGAAAATGCATCGCCCGTCTCTGATGGTGGTTGAGAAGAATGATAATGCTCACAAAGTAGCATCCTACCTAAAGCTTGGTAATGCATCCGACAGAAATTTTGTGGTTGCATAGCAATATTGGGCTTGAAAATAGTGTTAAACTAATAAAGGTAATCATTTTTAGAACTCGTCTACTGGATCAAATTTTCAGCTTGTTCCCAATATGGATCATCACTTATCAATGTTCCAGTCATCTCGAGAAACCTCTTCACTTAGATAGGGATTGATGGATATCATCATTCTTCTCTATAATTGAAGAAGTGGTCTTTCGCCATAGTACCAAACACCCTTTTCAGAAATAGGACTGTATAACATAAATCTTCTTAAAGCTTTGCTCTAGTATTCTCTGGGCTTCTACTTTTTCGAACTTAGAGATTATTGCATATGGCATGGAAACAAGGTTAAGGTTTGTCCAGCACAACTGTTGAGTCCTCTGAACAAGGACAGCATGTTGACCATCTTCAATCTTGTTAGAGCATTGCTCGGTCGAACTCACAAGTATTGTTATATCAAGATTGTTGTCAAATTTAGTTGTCAAAACTATATCTTGATTTCTAATATACAATTAGTTAAGTCTCGGTCTATGATAGGTAGTTGAGAAACGAGCTAGTCATCATTTGTGTTCTACCGTTTGAAGGAGAAGATCAACCGAAACTTTTGGAGAACTTCATCAATAATAGGTAAATGAATACTGAACCACCTATTTCCCAAGTTATATTCACCTTCCTATCCTTGAGACGATTGTCGCATAACTAATTAGACTAGCTTGCATAGACAAGAATTTCGAGTCGAGAACTAATTATTTAGTTTAAGAATTTCTCGAAATATAATGACTAAGCTTAATGAAAAAAATTTCATACTTGATTAAATTTCGGTGGAGAACAATTTATTGTTCGGAACCAAATCATGATTCAAGTTTATCATTTGAAAATAGCCTGGAACAGTGATATGTGTCATTGATGTTATTCAGGAATGTTTCAAATTGATTTAAAGAAATATAGAACTACTATATTCGGAATACAAGACAGTGTTATCAGTCTTACAAAATGATAAAACTGTTATATGTCTGAAGCCATATTACATATATTCGTACACGTAGCGGAGTAGCTATATATCGATTTTCAGATTTGTGTGATATACATATTCGTATGTACATCATGGGATAATCTGTTTGTTTCGTGATCCGGATAGGTATATACATATTCGTATGCAAACCATTTTGGAACTGTGGTAAGGGAACCGTGTTAAAATGGGATAATCTGTTTGTTTCGTGAACCGGATAGGTATATGCATATTCGTATGCAAACCATGTTGGAACTGTGGTAATGGGGTTAAAATGGGATAATCTGTTTGTTTCCCTTTTTTATTTAATTTTCCACTTTTATTAGAGTTTTACTCCTACTGGCTCTATGATGGACCAGTTTCCTAGCTTGCATAGGTTTAATCTCAACCAATAGGGATCAACATATCATGCATGCTCCGTATTAGGGCAGAAATCCAATTTTGCGGGTTGACACAAAATTAGGTCAAAAAATTGAATTTTGTGTATTTACACAAAATTAATCAATTTTAAGTAAATCTTGTGTATTATCACAAAATTACTAATTTTGACTCTTGCGAGTAGCAGCGCGACGCTGGTCTCATTGGCACGGCTTGCGCGCTTCTAATCAGGTACCTTCATGCATACCTTAATTCAGACACTTCGGGAGATTCATGCTACTCAGCTAAGAGTAAACCATTAATCGTCATATCCTGTCAGTATTAAGAGTTCAGCTGGGAACACAGCATAAAATAGGTACTCAGCAGGCTCCGCATTAATGAATAATTCAACTAGGAGCTATATAAATTTATAGAATACTTGGGATTGTTGCAACATGCACCAATATTATTCTAATAAATTTAGTACATGTAGATACTGAATTACACAGTACATATGTAAGCAGAGAGGCATAGGCACTCATCAACTTTTTAGTGGCTCTACTTCCTTGCAGAATGAAGGCACACAAATATGGAGTTTTACAGTTTTATCCCTGAACTAAAAACCACCATCAACATTAAGTCCCTTGCTTAGCACGTAACAGTGACCTTGTTGCGAGTAAGCACTAGATGGTGACAGATGAAATAACAAATTAATAAGATAAAGTAGACAGATGTGACCAGGAGAGAGAAGCTGGCTTGATCCCCGAATAAGACATATCCAATGAAGCGTCGAGGCAAGTAGCAATCATCCTTCTAGCACGTTGATGCAGAATGGTCCTAGGTAGAGCAAGCACGTAGCCGAATGAGATCCCAGGCCGCATTCCTAGCCTAAATACGCGGGTACATAGGGAATCCTTTCCCAGATCCTACAAACTTGCTGGATATAAAAGAGAGAACTTGGATCTTCGATTGACATCGATCAACACAAGAGCCACTCCTTTCTTCTTTCGCTTGCTGATAGGTAGGTATATCGTTTTTTTAATGGGTGTAAACTCTTGCTCGAGTTCCTGCCATGGATCGGATATCCACGATGATTGATTATTTTTTTATCCGCCATGTTAGTTACTGATGTAACTGTAATTCCATGTTTCTGGCAGTGCATGATGGGAACTCCTAGCAATGATCATACTTCTAACTCTTCAGAAAAGCATTTTAAAGACGATGAAACCAGGATGATGACTGTATTTAATGAAGTATTGGCTAAAATAGATCGTCCATTTCGTGAAGCCTTCCAAGCCATACAGGGTATGTCCCTTGCGTATCTAAGCATTGTTCGAGAACGTAATCATGCTTTCTTGGCTTCGGTGTGTACGGAAGAAAAGTAGAGATGTGGTGAAGCATCTCAGCAGACAAGCGCCATAGCTGAAAGATTCGTTGCTCATCAAAAGCGGAGACGTGTTGAGCAGGATAAACTTCTGGATATACATGAATACCCTGTTCATAACGGCGTTGTGTTTATGGACTCTGATGTAGATGAACCCCTTTCCGAGGAAAATTCTCAAGAGAATATTGAAGTAGCTCCTGAAGGAAACTCTGATGAAGGTGGCGTTGATCCCGGTAATTGGATCTTCTATTATCAAAATTTCTTTAGCAGATGAACATCCTTATTTTTCGTAATTTGTAGATGCTTCTTTGATATTTCAGTCGTCTTGCTTCATACAACTGGAGCCAGAACTTCTGTGAATAATAATTCTTTAATCATATTGCTTTATGGTTCTTCTTATATTTCCAATTGAACGAGTAAATGAAAACTCTTATGATTAAGGAATCCAAATTTATGAAAAATCCCGTAATACTTCGTCATCATAAATTTCAGACATGATACCTTTTAGTAGAATCGCTGTAGAATTCTCATACGAACTCGAATTCTGGTGATCCTCCCCATCATTATGAAGAGAAAATAATTTCCTATCTACTCACACGAAAGGATCCGGGTTTTAGCTTCGTTTAGGAGATTAGAATGACCAAACAGTAAGAGCTCAGGAAGGATTCAGAAGGATTTCTATGAGTTTTCAGCTGTAACCACACCCGCCTTTTGGGATGTAACTTTTGACTCGCATACCCAATTGATATGAAATTTTAACATGATATACTAGACATCCATACGAAACTTTTGACACATAGATCACGTCTAGAATCCTTAGCAGTTGCTCCATGTACCTATTCTCATAGAGGGAAATATAGAAATACACCTGACAGGATTATTGAGAACGTGTTCTTTCATATTTTGACTTGCCTTCTTCTTCATTCAATGCTTGATCATGAGTGTATTGTTCCATTTTAACGCTTATTCTCTGAATTCCATGATTGGTACTTTGATATTGCAATCTGAGCCTTAAATTTTATTGAGACGATGTAGCAGGTTAATAATGGACTGAATGATGACACGGAAGTAGTTGTAGTGGATGAGACTGAGGATGATCTCACGCCTCCTTCTTATGAGAATGAAGACAGCGTCCCACCAATGGTAGTTGATGCAAGTAACCTTGGTGACAACAATATTTGGTAGCTGAGACATGTGGTGTCACAAGAGTTGTTATTTATGAAGAATTGATAACCAGATGGGAATACCACCTGAACATGTGTGAAGGCTTCAATTCCATGTTTCCTGGTTCCATCAAGGAATTTCTACTGCCATGGATTTGAAAATTGAAACAAGTTTGTCTTCTAGTGGTCTCCTCAGGCAAAGCGAAACAGAGATTGAAAAGCTGACCCAGTAATTGGAGTTGAAGGAAGGTGTTCTTCAACAGATAGGAGGGTGTTCTTCAAGAGATGAAAGATGCTTTTTATAAGAGGGATGAGTTGATGCTAGATAATTTCCCTTGAATGCCTTTATTCTCTTCCTAGAACTTTTTCTCCTAGGTGTTTTGAAAGACAAGAAATGTTCTTTATTTTTTAATTTTCTGGTTTCGAACAAGTATGTAATTATTTTGGGAGAATTTTGAACATATAGAGATTTTATTTTAGGATGGTTTGTAAGTATTTGATAAAATACTGCAAGGGACCAGCCTTCCATTCACATTGCTTAGTCACAGTTGGATTGATAGACGGATCAAGTTCCTAGGTCTTGATGGGATGAGGAATAACTGGTTGTAAAGAGAATTGTTCAACAAGACTTACTTGTGTGTGGAACCTTTGGATGTACAATCTTGCATCCTCTCCAGGAAGTTGCTTCACATCTGCCAATTCACGATATTTCGAAAGCAAGTAGTCTTACTTATCTTCGTTGCAGTAATAAGAACGAGCAGGACAGTCCTCATATAATGGTAAAGCTCGTTTCGTTCCTTAGAGCTAGCAGCGGTAATATGGATAGGCGCATCGAGCGAGAGAAATAACATGAGATGATGACTCGACTTATATTAGGTATCACCAAGGTAAAAGAATAAGAGGCGCGTAGAGAAGCTGATGATGGACCCGATAGCTTCCTTGATGTTGAGTGAAGCATATAAAAATCATTAGGCTTCCCTGACGTTGAGAATGGACTCTCATTGTCTTCCTTAATCTCAATGATGACCTCAAAAATGGAAAGGCAGGCGTCATCAATAGGATCAGTCAGCCGGGTAGAAGATTTGACGATAACTTTATGGAAGAAATTGAAAAGAGGGAGGCATACACTTGCCCATGAGTATCCACGGAGCTTTCAACTTGGCGGACGTTTTTGTTGGCGGAGAAGATAAATAAAAAGAGTCCAAGTAATACTTGAAGGCTTTGACTGGAGGCTTCACTGGTATGATGAGTGGTAAAGCAAGCATCAGCCCCCAGTTATAAGACAATGTGTACAGTATGAGGTTGTTCTCGTTTAATGAGGTGCTAAGAGGAACGTTAATAAAATAGTTCTCGAAGCTGGCATCATCATGAGTCTCGAGGCTGGCATCATCATGAGTATTGAGGTTGGAGATAGTTGTAACTTTCTTGTTGCTAGTGATAGTTAGAACCTCAACTTCTGCAAAGAATGTCTTCGGAAGTAGATTGGCATCGCCTGAGATGATTAGGTAGCACGATTGTAGGCATGACGAATGAACTTCTCAGTTGAATGGTTGTCTTGACGGAATCATAGTGACAACAGTGTGGATCGACTAACGCCTTATCAAGTTCAGCATCTTTGAGATAAGTAGTGCTGAGCAGTCCCCAGCCATACTATTTTTGCATTTATCATCTGAGCAGGTTCAGGGTGTATTCGATTTCCATTTGGAAAGATAATTATCCTCCTGACATAACACAATTAAGAGAGGTGAGGATACCTTTGCATCGTGTCTTGGAGAAGTAGGGAAGTTCTTATATGCAAACGACTTAATTGATGGGTTGTGCAAATATGATGAAGCTCCTGACATGGAGAGAGTCCTTGTGCACCCCTTCAGTCCCCGGGTGCAATTTCCTTTCACAATTCAACTACTTCTTCCATGAGAGAGGAAATTATGAAAGCGTCTTTCTTGTTGACGTTGTTATCGTCGAGCCAGATATGGTGTAGCTTGGACGTGGTTTTTTTATTGCGGCAGTCGCGCCTGTGGTACTGGAGTTAGAGATGGTGGGTTTGGACGCGCAATATGTTGCATCTCTGAGACGGTGGCTTTCCTTTTGCTTCTTTAGTGAAACTGCTTATATAAGGCTGAAGGTTGTATTGCTTGTTGATGAGACGTATGCTTCCATGAGTCTCACGAGGCTCTTCTATCTTGGCGGATCTGGCACTCTCCAACAAGATAGGTGCCTGATGATTATTTTTTTTATTGTTGTTGTAGTAAAAAGGATTCGAACTCTAAGACTTGTGAAGATTTTCGATTTCAGACTTAAATAACACTATAAATAAGAAGAAAACTTAATTCAAAATTTGATTTCAAGATATTAAAATAGACCAAGGCTCCGTATTCCACTATTCTTTCTAGTTGATCGGTTTACAAAGAGATTTCTGAAATTATTATTAAGCTCTTTTTCTCATTAATTCACTTTTAATCTATAAGGTGTCCAAATATTAAATTGTAATCCCTAAGCATGAATTATCAAAGAATTGATTCTAAGCATAACACATCGAATTGATTCACAACTAATTAAGAAAACCAAATTTATCTTTAATTATGTTGATCCTAGTGAATTAAATAAAATAAATAATTGAAGAAATTGTAAAAAGAATTTACCAATCAAACATGAGTGAATAGTTTCCTCCTTTGCCTTGTTTGCGCGAGAATTAGCTCATCATAGTGGAAGCACGATCAAAATATTGTTTCATTGCTCAAAAGTGGTTTACAAATGATGAAAGGAATGCAAATTATTAAAAACAGGATTTTGTGACGCATGAAAAGTGTCGCATAATCACTATTACAAAGAACGATACAGGAGTAGTGCTGTTGGCACTGTTCCGCAGTCGCTAGAAAGGTTTTGCAAACTGCCGCTTATATGCGACAGTTTCCAATGAATTTCAGACGCGGGTCTTATGTTCTTCGTCTTCTTCTTCTCTGCACCAGCAGAGAAAAATCTCTGCAATTCTTCTTCTCAGCTCTGCAGCCTCCCAAATCTTCCCCATACTCTCCGTTATGCTTCTAAACTTTCCCCAAAGTGTACGTACCTCCTTCTGTGAGTTCAACAACAAGTATTTATACCCACTGGACCAAATCTTGCATAATGAATTTGATATATTTACTTTCCTCCTTCGACTCGAAAAAATATCTCCCAAAATCTTCTCAAGCGTCAACTGATCTGTTAAACACTCCCTTCGGCAGAAAAAAAATCTCCAGAAGATATTCTCACCCTACCTACACCTGTAACTTCCAAAAATAAATAGAAAATAACCCGAGTAATAACTTGGTTTCTGTTTTAGTCAAACCGGTGAATTCCTCCTATATTTTCGAATCTGAGAGACATAGTTATCCTGTTTTGTCGAAAAAGGCATATCCCAATCCAACCCGACAACCAAATCCGAATATAACTCCACCTACTACCGAATCAGAATGTCCGTGATAGTTCCTCTATGTTCTGCTCCAACACGATCATGCAGCCAATTCTGATCGATCAAAACACTTGTACCAGCTCTATTATGCTTTAACAGGATCATCCCAACAATAATCTGCTCGTGAATCTCTTTAAATCTCGCTTGAATCTCGAACCCTAATCTGCAGGTGTGCTGGTTCATTTTCCCGCCAAAAGTTCATGTTTGAAATGTTAAAGATGGTTTCCCCTTATCCGCCAGTAGAGTCCCTTTAGCAACTAGGGTGGAAATAGTAGTTTCTGGGGTGTCTGTAGTAATTTATCCCGGAGGTCCAAATGCCACTTTTTGAGCAACTTTCTTCACAAAAGCTTATTTATCCGAAAACACCTGCAAAGACAAAGAAAACATAATAAGTACAACAATTGAGCACTAACAATATATAGAATCGAGACAAATCAGACACAAAAATGTGTCTATCAGTGCCGCAATACCAAATTTTTTGGTTGCTTCATGCAGTTCAGAGATCTTTTAGAAATGTGAGTTTTCCAATAATGCTCAATAAGAAGAAATCATATCGTTGATGCATAACTCCGCAAGTTGTTGTTTAGTGATATTTGGACCATGACAGTCCAACGTCTAAATCCTGACACTCTTCATGCGTGATGGACTGACTTGTTGATTCTTTGATGATGGACGTTCAATGACACTAACTGGTGCTTCATCATCTGCTATGATAGGAGCTTTGGAGGTTCCAGGATCATCAGTAAAGGTTAAAGCATTCTTGGCTTGCTCCGTCTGGTGTTGCTCTGAGGCTTGATTGTTTCTGGCTTCTTTATTATCTTGTCCAGAGAGAAGCGAGTTGACAACATCAATATTGATCTCAGTGTTCACGCATGGTGAAGGGGGTATTTCCTGCATTGCTCGTATTGGCGTCTTATAAATAGAAGGATTGATACCTGAAGTACCAATGTTGGAGAAAGTAATAGTGGCATCAGGAGTACCACCGTTGTTGATTTTGAGATTAGGGTTTGGTAATTAACCTATTGGTTCTTACCTCAAACACTCCCCAAAAACCGTTAAAGCTTTCTTTGACACACGTCAACCGATTTCCGAGTTCTATGTAAAGTTCTAATAAAATTGGAGACCCACAATCACATCTTGGTGTTTGCTCCAAATCTTCTAATGATTAGAGAAAACCAATTAATACCACTGAGCAAGCATTTAAAAATAGACATTGGCCTATTGTCCATAACACAAACACACGTTTGAGCTCTTCATAATGTTTGGGGTACAAATATTGTTTATTATCTAACCTATTTTGATCCATTTTCCTAGAATAACGTTGTAAAAAAAATAATCAACCCAACCACCTTTAATCCATATGTTTTTATATGTCTATTTGCTTGATTTCCTTCTAGGTCATTTGACTTTAAATGAAGTCAACTTTCTTTCCATCTATCTTCCAACTCCCATTTTAGTCTGTTCAATGGAAGTAAATTTCCCTCACATGGAATTCCTGTCAAGATGTACAAATCTAACGGTGTAACTCATATTTAATAACATATTCATAATAAGAGTTCGTTGAGTTTTATAAAATAATAAAAAATCTAAAAATTTAAACACGAGAAAAAACAAACTTACCACATTCAAAACCTTTGAAAAAGAACGTATTTGTAGTCTTCCACCATCGTTCGAATATAACTTAAACTATTTGAGTCCTATGGTTTCTAGGTAGTATATCATATAAACGCCACCAAGGATATCTTCAGACACTGTCTTGAACAAACGGGGGAGGGGGGGGGGGGGGGGGATATGTGCACTGAGAGTACACCATCGCCAGCTAGTTGTCTAACATGTTGAAACTCATATTTTGTATCCAACACATAATTTAATCCACTGGTTAGGGTCCCACTAGATCCTTTGACTTTCTGTTTCCTTTTCTTTTCTCACTTATATTAGGAAGGAAGATAACTAAAGAATTTTGTTTAGGAGAAGGAAGGAAGATAACTCAATTTCTAGCGATTTAGTCTCCGCCGTTCGGTGGTTATTTCCTCTCCAACAGCTATTTCTCTATCGCTATTAATATGTGAAATTCAAACACCAAATTTACCCCAAAATTTTTACACGATTTTTTTTCTCTATATCTTCTCCCAAAAGAATTTAAATGGCACAATTTGAAAGCCAATTTGATTTTTCTGGAGTGGTGCTTGAAGCCGCTGTTAGCAAGATATGTGACAATTATAAAGATAAAGGTAAAAAGCAAAGAAGTCTACAAGTTTTGGATATTAACTAAATCAAACCCGCAGCTAAGAAAATGCAAAGAAGAGTTCAACACAAGGAAAATTTGAAGGCAAAGAAGAAGATAAACAAAGAAAACTCCGTTCACGAGCGTATTGATTGAAAGTTATGTGAAATTAAGAAGATAAACAAGATGAAGAACATTGTCCCTAATTTTTATTTTTAAAATCTTTTAAGTTATGATTGTCTAGTTTATATCTTGTTATCTAGATTTACTTTCAAGGCGATGTAAATTAATTTGAAAATTAGATTTATGAACAAGAAGTAACGTTGAAAATTATATGTTATTTTTAATTTATCATTAAACATAATGTATACAACTTACTTAACTTAACTAGCATACAAATTACTTAACTTAACTTAACTAAATACATACAACTTACTGAACTTAATTAAATGCATCATATTTGGACAACACTTTCAAGATTTGATAACAACTTTAGAATTGAAAATCTTTTCCGTTTTCATTGCGCCGTTCCGCTCGACACCTTTGCTCCACATCAATTTCGTTTTCACTATTTCTTCGGTTTCGATTGTTTAGCATAAGCAAGGCAATAAACAAGTTTACATCCTTATTGATTGATCGGAAGCGACCACACAACTTATATGCATCTCGATTATTGAGGTTCAATGTTTCTTCTTGAAATCTCTGAAATATGTTTTCCCAAAAAGTAAGTTGTTGTTATTATGCATGATTGATATTATCCAGTGTAAAAAAACAAACACACAATTCCTGCAAATGCATTCATCTTATGCTAAGGAAAACCTACGACCCCGAACTGCCATGTTGAATCTGTATAGTGAAAGCATGAAAATTGAATGAAAGAATGAAAATTGGAGTGAAGGTGTGAGTTGAAATGAAATTGGATTAGTTATTTATATGGTGATCAATTTAGGTCCGTTGGATGGGATATACTGATGAGCGATCAAGTGTTAACCGCTGGCGGTAGAGTCTTGACCCTTCGGTAGAAATTCAAACGAGCGGTCGATACTACACCGCTCAGTAGAGACGACCTCGCCTTGCTAAGTGGAAAATTTGCCACTTAGGCCGATTCCAATGAGGGGTGGCTAACCCACTCATATGCCATGCCAGCTGGCCTAGAAAACTGGACGAGCCACTATGGGAAAATAGTTAAGCGACCGAGTCTCTATCGAACGGTAGAGACTAAACCGCTAGCGACCGAGTCTCGACTGCTAGCATTCGACGTCGCTAGCGATGTAGTCTCCCCCGTTCGGTGGGTATTCAACCTCCAACGGCTCATTCTCTATCGCTATAACAATGTGAATTTCAAATACAAATTTTACACCAAAAAATTTCTATGTTTCTTCCAAAATAATTCAAATGGCAAAATTTGAAACCCAACTTGATTTGGCTACCCAACTTGATTTTTGGGGAGTGGTGCTTGAAGCCGTTGTTAGTAAAATATGTGACAGTAAAAACCAAAGAAGTCTACAAGTTTTGGATATTAACCAAATCAAACTTGCAACTAAGAAAAGGCAAAAAATATTTCAAGGCAAGGAAAATTTGAAGGAAAAAAAGAAGATAAACAGAGGAAACTTTGTTGGAAGTTAAGTGAAATGAAAAAGATAAACAAGATGAAGAACATTGTCCTTGATTTTTATTTTTAAAGTCTTTAATTGTAATTTATGAATGTCTAGTTTATATTTTATTATCTACATTTACGAAAAAGGCACTAATGTAAATTAATTCGAAAATTTTATTATGAAACTTAATGAAAAATGCACTAGTTTATATCTTAATAACATCTTAAAATTAAACTTAACTTGATTAAGATTTGATAATAACTTCAAATCTTGGTTAAATGCATCGTATAAATGCATCATATTTGGGCAACACTCTCAAGATTTGATAACAACTATCGAATTGAAAATCTTTTCCCACTCTGTTGTGCCATTCAACCCGACACATTTGCTCCACATCAAATTCGTTTTGACCACTTACTCGGTTTCGATTGCTTTGAATAAGCATGGCAACAAACAAGTTCACATCCTTGTTGATTACTTGGAAGCGACATCACAAAGAATTTGCATCTCGATTATTGAGGTCCAATGTTTCTTCTTGAAATCTCTGAAATATGTTTCGCCATTCAGTACATTGTTGTTGTGCACCATTGATCTGATCTTGTGTAACAAGAACGTAATTCTTGCAAATGCATTCATCTTCAGCTAAGCTAAATTTGCGACCGCGAACTGCCATATTGAATTTCTGGAGTGAACAGAATGAAGATTGAAAAAATGGTGTGAGTTGAAATGAAATTGGAATTTGGTATTTATAGGTTGATGAATTGAGGACCGTCTAATGAGATACATTGAGCGGTCGAGTCTACACCGTTGGCGGTCGACTGTTGAAGGTTCGGTGTTGTTTCAACCGAGCGGTCGAGCTCGATCTGCATGGCCAAGTGGCATATTTGACACTTAACTAGGCCAGTTTGCTGGTTTGCCAGCCCCATGGTGTAAAACTGGCAAACTGGCCAGTTTGTTTGCTGGTTTGTCAGCTCCATAAAACTCACGAATTTGCCAGTTTGCTATGCCCATGGAAATCGGACTTATTGCGCCCACATATACCAAAAGATTTTAAATTCTTTTTGTTAAATGTAAAGTGATGGCAACGATGACAGGGATGGTTAAATAGTTGTGCCTCATCACACTGAAGAAAGTGTCACACCCTAGTATATTCTCTATCTTCAGATTGATTGATAGGCCTGCAATTTCTTCGGGTAAATGAAGAAGTTTACGCATTGGAAATGAAACAATAGATAAATAATGTTATCTTGAGGAACATCAACTAAAGTAATCAATGAAACAGTGTAATGCCATTCACAATAATTACTGTAGCCAGCTGGTATAGGAAGGGACGGTCAGATGAGGGTAATGGCAAACCATTAGACCCTAACTTAGTACAAACATGTCTCCCGTCACCTCACTCATTGGAACGATAAAAATATCTTACTTCTCGTGTACAGCCATAAGTAAGGCAACAAATAAACGTGTCGACCTACTGTTGGTGGATTCAAACAGATTACTACTATTTTATTGATTTTTCAAGGGTTGTGATTCATTTAGCAGATGATCTCTGATTATCTTCATCAGGTGACGGGGAAATCCCTGTTACCACACCTAGCTTACCTTCCCAACTATTTAACCGTACCGTTGTTATAAAGCACTTGTTGCAAGAACCGGCTAAGAAAGTGTCGTCTTAAATACTACTTACATTGTTCTTTGTCTTTAGTGCGTACGGTCACTGTATATTGCAGTGTTAGGGCGTCGTTGTATCGACCTTGATACGGCTGGGACAATGGGAGCTTGTCCAGGCTTGGGACATGACGTGGCACAATCTGAACGGTGGAGAGGGAAATGACTCTAGCATCGGGATTGATAATGGGGTGAAGAGGGGAATGATCAAAGGTCTGGATTTGTTGTCCCATGATTGGCCCATGTTAGTTGTCTTAATTCTAGAGTTTTGCTCGTTGTATCCAACAGGTCTCTAGGCAATGCTCAGGGATTTGTATTTGTACGAGAGAATATGGAACGTATGTTGTAGTCTCTTGATTTGTGGGTATCCAATCTTTTGGTTCTACTATATTTTTCAAAAAGTTGTATCGTTAATAAGAGCAAATACAAGCTGTCAAGCTTGGGGCAATGGGGTTGGTGGTTTTCATTCACAGCACCTTGGAGCCTGGTTAGTAAGTTCGTGAATGATTCACGAATTTTTCCGTATTACGAATTTTACCGTCTTATTCGCGTACGTTTGCAACTCCGAACCCAAGACGCGTATTATGTGGCATTCCCGGATTATTCGCGAATCGTTCACGAACTTTACGTATCCCGAATGATACGTCCGCTTAATTCGCCATAAATTCTTTAGCTTTTACGTTTTCAAAGGCCCAACTTTTTGGGTTTTACTGCCTCCCGAGCATACACGACCCAATATTAGACGTTGTTTTAATTTTTATGAAACAAAAATGACTGAAGAGATTTGAAGGTGAAGGTGAGAGAGATCTCAAACCCACTAACCAAGCATATAAACCACTATACCACGTCCTCTTGGATAACTAATGTTGTATATATTATTAATATCATCGTATTAAGTTTATTTTTTCTTTAAATAACTCACACATGCATAAAAATTGGTCTATGATTTTATAAATACAAATTATTTGTTATATATAGATACCGAATTTTCAGAGCCTAACTCATATTTATAAATCGAATTATACACGTACGTATGCCGTTCCGAATTACTGACGAATCACGCCCCGTCGACCGAATTTTGGACCAAATCTGAGTTTTACAAAACCGTATAATACTCGTACATTTGCCGAATCCCAAATTACTAACTAGGCCTTGGAGAACTGGTGGTGTATTATGAGAAGGTGTGGGACGTACTTATTATGCTCACAGATCACAATAATTAAATGACCTACTGCCAAGCTCAAAACTATCCTTGCAGTGCCAGATTACCACTAATTTTGTCATTACCATTTGGCATCTACTAATTTTCAGAATGAAAGAAAAAGAAAAACAGAAAAAGAAAAAAGAAAAGAAAAAAAAAGGGAAAACTCTTGCCCTACATGACCCCTCTCTGGCTATCGTTGAATTTGACATGGTAGTAATGCCATAAACTCATTAACAACCATGAAAAATATCATGGTGAACTCTTAAAATACCCATTCAAGATAATCTCGAATTTATATTAGCATGCCATCAAAATAAGAAAAACAATTAATTCATAATTTTTTCAGGATAGTAACCCTTGGGTTAGCCAAGTTGGGGAGGGGATTGACTACTAATGAGTATACTCAAAAAAACACATCTTCTGATGCAATCCTGCTAATGATATAATCAATGACAATTCAGGAAATATCATTTGACAACTTATATACAGTTACTAGTCCCTAGTGGAGAGGGACACAATCAATGACAATCGTTATCATATGTTACACACAATAAAGCATTTTAAAACTTAGTGCATAATGTGCAGATAGACACTGATGGCTATAATTCACGCC
The DNA here is from genome assembly GCA_023531105.1 of Papaver atlanticum. Lineage (NCBI taxonomy): Eukaryota > Viridiplantae > Streptophyta > Magnoliopsida > Ranunculales > Papaveraceae > Papaver > Papaver atlanticum. Next base: position 2,002,363 of record JAJJMB010002020.1, read on the forward strand.
TTTGTCATCTCAACATAAGTTATTTGCAGAAACGATAGCTATCACTTATCAATCACATATCCACATCAAGTACTAATAGCCATTCAAATGCATAGTAGTTATTACAATTACACCAGTAGTATGCAGGAAGCTTCACATTTTCTTCAAATATCAACATACCCATCAATTTATTCAACAAGTTGGTACATAAATTACTTACCCAGAAGGTGGTTAAAGAGGATAAAGTATTAGCTGGGTATGTTCAGTTCACTGCCCGTTTTTATTTAGAAACAGAAGTGGATGGCATAACTAACTGCTGCGATTCAACAACCAAGAGACTCTTTATTCAGTGCTGTCTTAGAATCCAGCAATGTTCACTAGTCACAGACTCAGACTCAGACTGCCATCGACTATATTCTCATGGGGCCTGGTACTTTAGGAGCCAATTTCGAAATAAATAATTTACTTCCATCTCCCAACCATTAAACACTGTAGAAATGTTCGAATAATTGTGGGATAGACGGTATAATTTCAGAAAAGACTAGGAAGTAAGTACGTTAATGCCGATAAAAAAAAAGTAAGTACGTTAAGGAATATATCCTAGTGTTGCTCGTTTCAAATTGATGTAATTCCGTATTATTCGGTTTTGATGACAGGACAGAGGACATGAGATGTACCGAATAACAAATCCCAGAAAAACATTGAATTTCCAAAAAGCCAAATTCATTTTTATACCTTCTATAACACAGTTAAATACAAAATACAACACATGATCACTGTACTGTACTACTGTAATCGACAAGTTTTCATTTGTTGCAGAAAAGAGTGGTATATGATTCTTATCCATACGCAAGAACAAGAATAACTTACGTAGAACAATTAGGACAGGACATATGTCCCTTAGCTTGGCACTTGGAACATGAAACAAATCCTACCTTTGCTTGACGAGCACCTAATGACTGGAACTTCCCTTCAATAGGGTTAAAACTCATAAACGACCCTTCTTTGATCATTCCAGCACCTTTACATCTTGAGCATGCTATCATCTTAAGGTCACCACAATTCCTGCACATGCCTAAAGTACTGTATGTATACCAACCAACATAAAGTTAGTTATCTTGTTTTTCTCAATACAACTCGAGTAGAAATGTAACTACCAATTGGCAAATACCATCGAAAAGATGTCGAATTAAATATGTGTCGGATGACAGTAAAACATGCACAGGTAACACATTTTGCTTTTGTATTTAAACATATAGCACATGCATCTTTTCTAAAGTCCTGCTTTTGACAGACAAACAAGGGCAACCCTATCTGTACAGCTCGTAATCAGACTAATCAAATTTGGAGAAAAAAAATAAGAAGGGAAGACAGAGGCAGAGTGTGCCAGTAGTTAGGTAACATCAAATCTTGTTAGTCACTGTTATCTGATCATCCATAACCATCAAGTAGGTTAAAATAGCAAACTCCTCGCACAATTTGAAAATAGCAAACCCTCTACTCATATGTGGATGCATATACACCTCGCACAATTTCCTCTACCATCAGTAATTACAAGCTCTAGCTGATGCAGAGCCTTAATTAAACAAGAATTTTTGAATTTTTGGATGCACATACTCCAATTTGTCATGTGAAAGTAAAGGGGATCTACATCCATGTGTCGGTGACTATGGTAGGTACTAGGTGTAATAGTAGCTTAAGGTTATCATCTTATTGTTATATTTTCCAGACATTGTCAAAAAGTAAGAGACCGATCTAGCTTGATGGAATATCATGAATGAGAACATCTATGTCACAAGGAAAAATAAGTCGATTTTTGTCTTAACTATGCAAAAGCTATGATTGAATCAAATTCAATTGAATGTAAAAATATCTTATACTTATCGTTGTTTCTATTGAGCTCATCCCTTATGGCCCAAACATATAGGATTGTTTCACATGTTAAAGTTTGGGTATTGAACACAGAACTAACAACTTGCTCGAGAGAAAGACTTGTTATACTAGCAGCTCATGCTTTCGGAGGTAAGCTTACTCTCTTTCAGACCCTCTCTTACCTGGATTTCGGAAGTAAGCTTACTCTCTTTCAGATCCTTTTTTACCTGGCTCTGGGAAGAAGCATCACTATGTGTTTAACAACACTGGATCTATGTCTATGATCTATCAAACTCAAAAAGATCAACCGAGGCAAAAGGTCCAGCTAATGAAGCACTCGGAAAAAGAAACTGACAAAAATGTACTTTATCAAGAGCGTTTGCGTATAATGTCCAAATTTGAGGGAAAAAAACAGCTCAGAGATATATGCAACAGCATATAAGCGAGGAGAATTTGTTCACTAGTTTACTGAATGAGGGAATGTTATGACTTGTACTAGTATTTCCTGACTTGGAGAGTGGCTCATCTTGTCTTTAGATCCATAATATCACTTCATAAATCAAGATTTCAACTCAAGTGTTGCCAAAACCACATGTTATAGACTCGATACCACATTAAATAGAAATACACGACATAGCGACAGAATCACTTCATAAATCTTCATAATTTCCTCTTAAATTATCACCTATCAAGCAACAATGCTTTATGACAATCACACTTTTATAGACTCTGGTGTTTGAACAAATAGGACAGCGGTTCAATCTAAGATGCTAGACAAGGGTTTCCCTGGCTAACTCGCCAAGAAAGATGAAGCACTGTGAAGAGATGAGAATTTAGTTGCAGCATTGACCTTAGTAATGCTAGTAGAATAAGTCTGCACTTCGACCACACTGCTAAAGGTGCTATAGGACCTCGCCCTTGATGAATTTTTTTCTACTTTCCTGGAATTGTGCTTTACTTGTTATTCGAGACTAACTGCGCTAAATATATTACAACGTTGATACAGAACCACCTCAAACTCTGTCATGCGGCTCGAGTAAATGCCTATAGTCACACATAATTGGGTACTTAAAGAGGTAAAACCTACATCATTAAAAAACAACAGCACCCCTATAGGCTTTAGGTCCAAAGGTTTCCTCAATTCACCACTACCACACAGTATTCTCCAATCAATGACTTTTGCCTATTTACCAACACAACAAACCATTTAAGATGTAGCAAATTTTGTCTAATTGTGTAATTGCCCTTTCCTACATCCTTTCTTCGTCATTTTCTTAACACTCACTACATTGATACTACAAAGCAAGCAAGTCCAACAATAAAAACCAACACAGATAACATTCTTCCTTAAATTCAGAAAGAAGAGAAATAAATCAAAACAGAACTTCATGTTTATGGGAAAATCAAAGGGTCCCAGTTAATATCAGGTTATCATAACAATTTGAAATTCAGAAAAACCAAACGCAGGATATATAAGAGAGATGAATAAGAGGATATGTTACCTCCTTTGAGAAGCAGAAATGAGGGCATCTATTTTTGGAGCAGCAATAGTGGCACAGAATAGTAGTGTCCCAACTCCTAATCCTGCTAATTCACTTGCTGTGATGTTCTCCATTTTTCTTCCCTGAACCCACTGTCTCAAAATTTTCTCTGCAACATCACCAAATAAGAATCCGGTTTATCCAAAACTTTATTTATCAATTAAAGAGTACAAACCAACGAATTAGTGAACCAGTGGCTCATTAGCCCATCTGGTTAGACTGTTGGGCCTACCCAAAGGTCGCAGTTTCGAGGTTCGAGCGTAACTGGTAGAGGTGAGCAGAATACCCGAATCCTCCGATTTTCCCAATCCAATCCGCATTCTGGTTGGTAGACACCCAATCCATCTATCTACAGACTGACATGGGTGAAATTTTGAAATCCCCAATTTTCACAGATCGGGGGCGGGTGGAATATCACCTATATATTGGACACTCAACCTAAAAATAATATTGGTATTATTTATTTATTTTTGCAAATTGGTGATCCATTAAACTACTCATTTTTAAGCGTTAAAAACGGTTCTAACATATAAAGTAGAACCATCTGATGTGGGAATATTCTGCGCTCCCTAACATTAGACTTATCTAATGAAAGATTAAGAGCGATACACGCTTTCAAAAGTGCTTGACTCTGTTATGAAATGGAAGAAGGGTTATCATTCAGGTAGTCAAACAGGTTTTTACAGTCTCTTTCAATACTGAAATTTGTTATATATATTCTTCGCTCATGACCATGTTTCCGCTTGCAAGATACCTATTGCTTCTACTTCTTCTGGTTCAGCTGCTGAGGATGGACCCGTTCTTCCACTTTCAAATTCATCTGTATCATCTCTTAAGATATTAGAGCAAAACCGGATAGCTTATCTTTGGCTATCCATGCTGCATCACTATTTATCTTATGATGGTTCAAGATAGGGGATTTCCAGATTTCATCAATGTTTTCCTTCTTAACATTTTTTTTTTAGGTTTCTTTCCATTGTTGTGCCAAAATTGTACATGTCGCTGAATTTCTATAACTAATTGTAATGGTGTTCTTTGTTTTCCCTGGAAAGCTCTGTTGCACTTTTCTTTCCAGATGAACAACATTTTTGTCAATATACATATATATATGAAGGTTATTATAAGAAATTGGCAGATAATATATACAATTTCCTATTGAGATGCATTGAAGGTCCTCAAAGATATTCTAGGATTGAAGTATCAATTATGGATTGATCGGAGGCCTTCACATCAATGGATATTTTAATTTTAATTGTTGGAAAAGCATTACATTGGAATTGTTATGTTGTAATTATTAAGATTTCAGTAATCTAAGTTATAAAACTAAGTTATATTACTCTTTTATTTACCAATTTTCGTTTATTTTTCTTTTTAAAATCCATAAATCCACCCGCACCCAATCCGTTCATCCGCTCACCGGCAGGTGTCAAATCCAACAAGTAATGGATTGGATATGGGTGACAATCTCAAATCCGCCATATAAATGGATTGGACACGGATGATATCAAATTCGCATCAATCCATCCATTGCTCACCCCTACTTGTTCGACGATTCGAGTCTTCTATAACTTCCATAACATTTTTTTTACTTTATTACGCTTCGACAAAAAATTTACTTTATTTTAATGTTTCTCTTTTCTTTCTTTTTTTAAAGAAATAAAAATGCAAATCCCCTAAAATTTATAGATTAGATTACCTCATTCAAATTGAGGTTCTGATTGTTACATAGAAGAAGTGATAGATAAACACACCTTATTGTTATGCATTGCATCCTGAAACCAAATAACATGGAAGAGATTAATCTGAATAATGGTATTTTGATTATTCTTCAACCATTTATGGACTTCTTCTTCATTAAGATAATCTATTTAAAAGCACGACCGAGATTTTGGTTAGTAACAAAAAAATGCACGTAAATTGATTAAAAAAAAGTAAGTCTATACAGTTTTGCATTGATGAAGAAGGCCGATTATATGTTACATAAGTATAGAATTGTGGTTGTCCACGACTGTATACCATCATTTCAGGATTGATAAGTCTGTGAACCCAGATAATGAGGTATCTCTAGATCACATGGTATGGTACCACATTGTTTCGTATACGAAGAACTTTCATCAAGGACCCAAAGAGAGCTCTCGGTCTTTAGGTATGTATTGTTAGTATTTCTTCTTTTTTAAAAGGTTTTTTTTTGGCATGATTTATAAGTATTTGATATTTGTGGTTTGAAATGATAACAAAGATGTTGAATCACACCTCTGATCAACATGGAAAAAGTATGTTCAGGAAGATGTAAAATTAAAGGGAAATGAAGATTTAGATATCTACAACAATTTTGGAAAATGAAAAAGCAAATGCTATGCTTGGGCAAAGAAAGGAGACGATTCCAAAGAGAAAAGTCAGAGCGAGAAAGACTACTCGGGTTGAAACAAGCGCAAAGAGAAAGATGACCAACATGATGGTGGCGATAATGATGGTTCTCGAGGTTGACCTACTAAAATAATGAGCCTGACATTATTTCCGTGGTCGTGGTTAAATGACGTTTTAATGTTTATGTCCAAAGGTAATTATGGATTCCTTTTTAGGACTTAAATTATGTCTTTAACTTTATTAGTGTCGAATTAAAACATGTTAGGTTTTTTAGTGGTTTTGAAATTGCTGTGTTTGGCTGAAACATGAGGAAAGGATTAAAACCTTAAATGGTGTAGTTTTCATATTTGTAATTCACTTTTAGTCTTTCCTAATCTTACCTATAATAGTATGCTGAAATAGGTGTAGATATATTTGTACTTCCCAAAGTTTGCATAAAGGGTCCGGGTAAACAAGAATTAGAACGATTATGAATTTTTTTAGGAATCCGGTACTCTTTGATCTTACAAGAAAGCAATATCATAAGAAAAGATATTGTGTTGCCAAAAAGGATTTATTTTGTACCTTTGTTTCACCCTAAAGGATATACAATATACAACCCTTCGAGAGTAACGAGCTAGTATGGTTGTGTATGAAAGATCCCCAGGAAATATTTTCACCACAAGTTTTAATTGAACAAGGCCGGTTGGAAGTCCCATAATGACATAATTGTGGTTATTCACGATTCTGTACCATCGTCCTAGGATTGGGAGGAAAAAGTAGCTCCATAATAGTTTTGGACTATTTTGTGAATCCAAATGTTGGTTTCTCTAGATTGTAAGGCGTGGTACCACAATATATCATATTCTCTTAAGATACGAGGAGGTGAAAGAATTTTCATCAAGGACCTAAACAAAGCTCTAAATCTTCTGGTATGTATTGTTTTTTTGTTAGTCTCTTTTAGTTTTTTAAGGTTTTGACATTACTTATGAGTATTAGATGTTTGGTGTTTGAAATGAAAACAGAGAAGTCGAATCACGTTTCTGACCAACAAGGTAGAAATATGCGTGGAAAAATAAGAAAAAGTTAAGGAGAATGAAAAATTGATTAACGTCTATAACAATATGTAAAATAAAAAAAGTTGGTTCCATGTTTGGGGAAAGTAAGGAGACTATTCCAATAAGGAAAGTCAAAGCAAAAAAGACTACTTGGGGTGAAATAAATGGCAAACACAAAGACCAACATGATGGTGGCGATAATAATGGTGTTCAAGGTTGACCTGCTAAATGAGGTCAAGGTCCTCGTGGTGGTCGTGGTTAACATACACTTTAATGTTTATGTCTAAAGATAAGTCTGAATCCCTTATAAAGACTCAAACTCATGACTTTAACCTTGTTAGTGTATAATTAAAATCTTTTAGGTTTGTTAGTTTATGAATGAATGAATTCTTATTTTTAAAATTATTGTGTTTCACAATGACGCGACAAAAGAACTACAATTTGAAAGTCAGATTCTGTAAAAAAAATTTGGTAGCAATCTTCCGATGTGGGTTATACTTATCTGTCGATTTAAGCTTTGGGTTGAAAATAAAGATTTTATGGCAGTTTTTTCGTTTATAATTAGCTTATAAGACATGAATGTCGGTCGATTATAATTATCAGGCTTACAAAAATATTCATATCGAACGATTCTTGCTACAAGTTTATCGTCTGATATAAACATTCATATCGACCGATTCTTGTTATAGAAAGTGCCAATTTCCTAGATGATTTTCAGGCTAAAATCGGTCAATGTGGAAATTCTTATAAGATAATTGTAGCACGTCAAATACACTAGGTTTTTGTTGTATTTTTATATGAAATCAGCCAGTGTGGACATTCTCATCTGGCGATTATGACAAATTATCTCAAAAATACTAACCGTTGGGTCTTCATCTATATAAGAAAACCTCTTTTTCAAATACAATTTGAAAACGCGGGGGTACCAAAATACACCACCAATTTTTTCTTAGGAAATCTGTATAGACAAAAATCAATACAACTCCGAGAGTTAAACTCAATCAAGGAATAGTATCTTAGAGTTATATTTATATCTCTTGCGATTAAAACGTTTACGGAATCAAATCTGTGAAACTAATCACAAATAGATAACTTGGACGGTACCAAAGACCAATGTCCAAGAATCAATCAAGTTGTATCCAACAAACTAGGTCGGGTGTCTCTACCATGATTGATCAACGCACAACCTGTGATATTTCAATAAAGATAAAAAATATAATGCGGAAAAAGAAGTAACACTGACACCATAAGTTTTGTTAAAGAGGAAACCGCAAATGCAGAAAACCCCCCAGGACCTAGTCCATATTGAATACCAAATTCTATTAAGTCGCTACAGACATTAGCCTACTACCAATTAACTTCGGATTGGAATGTAGTTGAGCACTAAAAGGTATCCCACCGATTAAGGTACATTCTTTCTCCTTACGCCTCTTGAATCCCAGTAGGACTCCGCGCAATTGATTTCCTTAGATGATGTCATACCAACTAAGAGTTGCTTCAACTCAATTGAAGACTTTAAACCAAATCTACATCCCACAAATTTAGCCTATATAATTGATTTCCTGATTACGATCGAAACGTATGATCAAAATCAAACGTAAGATCAAGGTGATGAAAATCGATAGCAATTTGACAAAGTCTAGCTATCCTCAAAATCCGGACTTATGCAACGCGAAGTGCAGCCTAGATTATTATTCACCTCACAAGTATAAAATATGTGGAATCAACAAAGTTTGAGACTAAGAGAAATTTGATGATTTCTATCTATCTTGGTCGTTGGAGCAAACTCTACAAACAATCAAGATCAGGATACTCAAGTTATCAAGGAAAGATAATTGGACCTGGCTTCACGAATCACTATGAAGACTTTGTAGTTGCTATAACCTAAAAGGGTTTCTGGAGAGAAGGACTCTACATACAACTAGGACACACCAAAAAGTAGTGTCGTAATTAAAAAATCCCAGTTTCTTGGAGTTCCTCTTTTATAGACATTCAAACCATAGGTTGCTTTAGGTTTAAGCTAAGATAGCTTTGGAACCAAGCAAACAATATCCACGTTAGATGAATCTTTGAATCTGATTTACATAAGCAAGATATACACTCTGGCTAGGTGAGACTGTAACCAAACAGTGTACAAAGACTATGTTCAACATAGTTAGCCGAAACTAGCCGGTTTGAACTTAAAAGCTTAATCTTCATTTTCATGAACACATAAGACATTAACTCTGAGTCACAAACATGTGATCATATAAGACTAGTATTTTTAGAGAATTAATCAAATGATAATTATCTCATAGAAATAATTTAAACACACTTGAAAATATAATCTACATGGTTAGTAGGTGTACAAGGTACAAATACCATTGTCGTCCGTGAGTCGGTTCAGTCATAGTACGCATACCGGTTTGGAAACTTTAAACCAAAACCAAGTTTCGGAGTTCATAGAACATTTTAGGTTTGCGTGTCGGTTTGTAATCTTTCCACCAAACCTAAGTTCTGGAATTCACATAACTTTTAAGGTTTGCGTACCGGTTTGGAAACCTGAAGACTGTTGCCGGTTCTGGAGTTCACAGAACTAAATCGGTTTGCGTACCGGTTTGGAAACGCTACCATGTTTAGGAACACAAAAATATTTAAGTTTGCGTACCGATTTGGATACTCACCCTAGTTCCGTAACTACAGTTCAAGAATGGTTTGCATACGAGTATGCATACCGATCCGGTTCACGAGTCACACAGATTTTCATATGATATACATAAGAATATGTGTACCACAAATATGTAAGCCGATATATAGCTACTCCGCTACGTGTACACGTACATGTAATAGGGGTTCAGACATATAATGGTTTTCCCAGTATAACCGATACTACTGTCTTGTATCCGAATCAATAGTAGTTTTATATTCTTCTAAATCGATTCGAAACATTCCTGAATAACATCAATGACACATATCAATGTTCCATGATATTTCCGGATGGTAAACTTTAATCATGATTTTGATGCCGAACAATAAATTTCCCTTAACCGAAATTCATCAAGTATGAACAAATGTTCATTAAGCTTAGTCATTATATTTCGAGAAATTATCAATATAAACTTGACTCGAAATTCTTGTCTATACATCCTAGTCTAATTAGTTATGCGACATCGTCTCATATGATAGAAAAGTGAATATAATTTGAGATATAGGTAGTTCAGTCTTCACTTACCTTTTGTTGATGAAATTCTCCAAAATCTTCGGATGATCTTCGCCTTCAAACGGTAGAACGCAATAATGACTGTCGTGATCCTCTGTTTCTCAACTACATTTCTATCCTAGTCTGAGACTTAACTAATTATAGACTAGAAATCAAGATATAGTTTTGACAACAATCTTGAGATAACAACACTTGTGAGTTCGACCGAGCAATGCTTTAACAATCTCCCCGTTTTTCAATCTTAGTGACAAAACTATCAATACATATGGATAAAAAATAAAGCTTCGACAACTTCTTGAATCCAACATGTCTTTATTTCCTTGGCATCTTCAACCCCTGGAAATCTTCGTAATTTCAAGCTGCAATGATTTTGAATGTGTTCAACTCAACATCGTTGTTGTTGAAGAACCGATTCCATAGCGATAACAACCTTAGAAAACAAATGTTCTCAATCGTCGTTATACAGAAACATAGTATTATTCCATTCTCCAAAGTTCAATTGTATCCCAACTCTGAAGTAATACTACGGTGATATGTTTCTTCCCCTTAATCAATACTTACATCTTTTGCATAAATAGGTGAAACCTATAGATTATTGATTCACTTCCCCTTACATAATGATCCGTAAACCATATGTATGTAGTATGAAACTATTAAATAATTTCCCCCCTTTTTGCCAATAAAATTAACAAAGGTACGAAAATCGCGGGATCGTAATGAATACAATCAAAAGGTATGTCAAGTCTTAAGGAAATTTTGAGATTCCACATTATTATAACATAGTTAAAATGCAACTACACATATCAACTTTTTTAGATGATATCACATAGTAATAAATACTTAGAGCTCATCTAGGAGATTAAAAAGATACAAGCATCCCTTTTCAAATTCCACAGCCACACTCCCCACAAAGATATATCAATTAAGCACAAGTTCATTTAAGAACTCTCCCCCATTTGATGTCATTCCCAGTAGAACAACATGAGTGACCTTTCTTTATAAAAACAAGGATTTTGTTGGACAATAACAAATCACATGGATTTGTATCCGAAAATCGAATTAAAATAATCTCTATGCCAGTTACGGAGAAAAAGATAATTTTTGATCGATATGACTCAACATAAGAAAATCTTATGGAGTGTATCAAGCAGTAAAAACACAAAAGTGTGATCACAAAAAGATCAATACTGCGAGAAAATTCTCAAAGAGTTTGTTCTATTCTCCGTTTATAAAAAAAAAACATAATAGATTTTAACTTCTGAGTTGTTGATGCGTAAAAAACGGTTTGCTATTTTTTTAGAGAATGGAGAGACGACCGTGTGACGGAGGCTCCTCAACCGAGCAAACTGCCTAACCTCAAAAAGATACACTGCATGGGAGTGCTTTGAGTTCGAGAGATCAATTTGTAGGACTCCAGCCTAAACCAAGACAATTGTCGTTCCAGAGTCAATTCGGTCACAAAGAGGGAAGAGGGTTGATCTGTAGGAGGGAAGCTGAGAAGTGTGTGAGATCAATGATGATTAAGGATTGTGAATGTGTTGTGGGTTTCTGCAAGTTTTCTGTGAACTGCTGAGTTCGAATAAGTTCTGGTTGATTGATTGAATTCTTGAGAGTGATTGCTCGGATCAGAATTCTTCTATTGTTCAATCGTGAATTCAGAGACTTATTTATATTGCTAGAATTGTAGACACATTGATCTCCAGTAAGGGTGACGGTTTCTCGAGTGAAAGAGTGGGAAAGTGGGAAATCGTGATTTAACCAGTTCCAGGTCATGCGGAGACTTGGTTGATTGTCCACCCACTACTTTGCTAACTCCCTCAACTGCTTGCACGACTTACTCACATTTCTCATCGTGGATGAACACACATGCCGTAGGCCACCATACCAAAACCATAATTAATATCCCCCATGTGACGTGATTGATGTCTCACGAACGTGGAGTTTGCAAAGCAGACGTGTATTTGATTAGTCAGTCATTGACTTGATTAGGCGATGAGTCTAAATATTGTTCATTGGAGCATGATTGTCGAATGCTCTAAGATTCATGGATCGAACGTCTTCTAGGACGTATAGTTCTCGATGTTGATAATTGAATCAACGTGATGAATATTGATACTCTGAGCAATTATTGCTCGTGTGATGAGTTGTTTAATATTGATAGTTGAATCAATATTCGAGCATCTGAGCAAGTATTGCTCATTCGATAAATTACTGAATATTGATAGTTGAATCAATATTCGAGCATTTGAGCAAGTATTGCTCATTCGATGGATTACTGAATATTGATAGTCGAATCAATATTTGAGCAATTGAGCAAGTATTGCTCATTCGATAAATTACTGAATATTGATAGTTGAATCAATATTCGAGCATTTGAGCAAGTATTGCTCATTCGATAAATTACTGAATATTGATAGTTGAATCAATATTCGAGCATTTGAGCAAGTATTGCTCATTCGATAAATTATTGGTAACGTGACCCAATAAAATATTAATTAAAATATTGGTAGCTGGACCGAATATTGTATAATTAATCCAGATGTTGATTACTGGATCAACATAAAATTATTAGTGTTTGAACTTGCTCGGAATTATGATTTGCAGAGCATTTATTCGAAACCCTAATTTTGATAAATTACTAAAAATAGGTCACTGATTGAAGGAGGGACCAGCTACATGGGATTATGGACGACCATGTAACGCTCAAGTTCTCGAGTGAGCATGCACCAAAGTCCTTTGTTGACCAGTTGGTGAAAGAATGATCAAACGCTGATTTAACCATTTATTAAATAGTGCTCGTGCGAGCGTTAGGCAATAAAACCTAGCTATGGAGAGATGAGGGACCTATCAAGAGGTCATGTGTAAAGACCCTCAAGCTCGTCAACGCTATTAGACTAGTCAAGAGACGTTTTAATCGTTAATAACTCGATTAGTTAATATAGATTTTAATTTATAGGAATTAATCTAACAATGATTTAGATACGGAACTAGTACTGTTGGATAGATCTCGAAGATTTATGCGAAATGGACTACTCAAACGTGTCATTCGGATACCGGATGAAGAAGTTATCATCGGATTGGTTTAAAGGGCAAATTAGTCTTTTCACAGACAGACCGACCTGGGCTGCCCATATCCAAAACGTTGGGTGTTGAAGTATTTTCTGTCGGCCTTATCAAAACCAGATCGAGAGGATAAACTCATTTCTCTTTCTTTTATTCTTCTTCTCATTCCTTCTTCTCTTGTTCTTCTTCTTCAGCGAGTCTGAGAGATGAGTTTGAGAATCTGTTCGAGAGAATCATTTGATGAGGGAGATGATGAGGCTTTGAATCATAAAGGAGAAAAAGTGGGGATTGTTAGGGTTCCTGTTTGAAGTGTCGAATCAGTGAAGAATTGAAGGAACCAGAGTTTATAGATTCGATTGATGTTCTAAAGATCTAGAAGATGATATATAGAGATACTGTTAGGTGAAGAAACATGGGTAGAAGTGTAATTGAAGTATTGAAGTTGATTCGGTGATGAATTGAAGAAATCAAAGAATTAGGGTTTTGAGATTGTGAGTTCAGGTTGAAATTGATAAGTGATTCGGGTTGTTGTCTAATTGATCCGGCAGAGTTGTGTTAGTGAAGAATCAGTGAGTTAGGGTTTCTGGATTTGAAGTTAGATTTGTATAGAACTGATGATGATGATTTCGAGTTGATAACGGATGAAGATCGAATGGGTTGTTGATGTATTGATGATATGAAGCTGTCCTAATGAAGAATCACAATAAAAAGGAAATTAGGGATTTCCGGTAATTGAAGAGGGTGGTGAAGGTTGTTGGAAGTTAGCTATGGTGAACTGACAGATAAGGGAGGAGATGGTGATGGATTGCTCGAGTAGAATCATCTAGAGGTAATTGTTCTTTACAGTAAAGATTAGTTCAATTTTAATATGGTGTTTATAAGTTTCTCAGTGAATTATAAATGGAGTTTGATGTGGTTTGAAGCTTTAAGATTGTTGAGTATGAATGGACAGAATTTGATGTATGTCTAGGAGATGAACTGAGTGTTGCCCTATGAAGATGTGCACTGTTGGTGGCTGAAGTAATTGGGATTAAGTTAGTCTGTATAGGATTTGCAGTTGAGTGTGTTCAACTGATAATTGTGATCTGCAGATGGTTTTGTGGTTTGTTATGTATGTGATTATAAAGATAATTGAGGTGGTGACATAGTAGTGGGATTGTTGGTGGTTGAAGCAGTTTGTTAGGAGTTAGATGAATGAGCTAGGTAGATGTTTGAACTTGCATGTGAAATGACAATGATAATGGAGTTGAGTTCATGGTCTGAGGATGGAGTTGTGTTGTAGTCTTGGGATGGTCTGAGTTTGGTAAATACAATGGAAGGTATTGCAACTGCATGCCAATGTTGATGGGGATATGAGAGGGTTTAAAGTTCAATGGATTGATACACATTGGGAAGAATGAAGTGCAACTGTTAATGAAAATGAGTATGAGCAGATGGTGGTGGTCTTAACTAAAATGGTAGTGCTTGATGTAAACTGGGTCTGATGTGTATGAAGGTGACTGTGTTTTGTTCAAGATGAGATGTTATGTGATTGTATTGAATGAGAGTTAGATGAATGCGATGAAGTTGAGTTGGTAGTATGTAGAAAGAGTGAAAGCTTGGAACTGCAATTGCAGGTAAGCTGTGTTGGTGTTTGTAATTAGATTTGAAGTTATTTTGAATGAATGAATTGTATAGATGAAGCTTGAAGTGATTAAGCTGAGATTGCTGTTGTAGTTAATCTGAAACTGGTGATGATTCAGTTTAGTGGAATGTGTTGCTAAAAGCTGCAATTGCAGGTAAACCTAGTTTGTAATTGTAATTGAAGTTTGAAGTTTATTTAAGAATAATTGAATTGTAATTTGGCTTGTGAAGTTCTGTCAATAGGTGTGTTAGTATCAGTCTAGTTATAAAGAAGAGTGAAAATCTGTGTACAACAAGGGATTTAGGCTTATTAGTCATCCCAGTCAGTTTAGCTGACTTATCTGAATGTTATGGTCTAATTGAGTTGTTTCTGTAGACTCAGTTTTGACTTGCCTGACTCAGTTAGTTAACTGAGTTAACCTTGACCGAGTTAGTCAGTTGACCTGACTTTGACTTGACCTTTGACTAGACTCTGACCTAGACTTAGACGTTGACTATGATGAAACCTATTTTCCTAAATTGATGTTTTGGACCTCTTGTGGTCCGAATTAGCATTTGGTTCCTTGTACAAAGTTGTAGATGTTCATAAGACTTAGTTATTGGACTATAGAACCAATCTAATCGGAATAGTAAACCTTTAATATGCTAAAGATGGATAATGAAAAGGTGTAGAACCATATATGGGCTTAGAACCATTAGATAGTTCACTTAGTCTATAACTAGAGAATTATATGAAATTATGTTATGAGCCTTGTGTGAGCCTTTTGGCTAAACTCTTAGAGTGCTTGTATGATTAACAGTTAGTTTTTAACAATGATCGATTCAAAAGGATGAACCAGTGGATCTGGGATCTCGAGGTAGGCGTGGCTTGTCATCAAAAGAGAGGGAATACATTTAACTCTTTTGTAACCATTGTTGCTTCTGTTACAAAAGTTTATGCTTAACAAACTCATGCATTGTCTGTTTCTGCATTCCATGCTTTGTTTAAATTGCATTACGATAATTCCGTTGATTCTGTTGATTCTGTTAATCTTTCTATGGTTTCGAAAGGACTTGTAATGTTTGTTTGTCATATGAATTGTTATGGGAAATAAGAATTTCCACTTGTGGTATATAGGATACGCTCCTTCACATTTATGCCTACTTACTTTCTGCTTTTATGCTATGGCTAGGGCGATACACCAGAATATTATCATCTAGGTGTGTAACTGGTTGACACCATATTATACATTGTTTGAAGAAGGAGTTTGTCCATATGCATGTTTGTTTATTTTCAGTGACTTGGTCACTTTTTAATGTTTGGGAAAACATTATTGTTTTCCAAATCTTGCCCATGATTACTTGAAAGTTAAATGTTATTCTTATTGGGCACCCCTTTTAGGGATGATGTGCTCACTCTTTCCCACTTTCAGTTTCAGAGACAGATCAGAGTTGCGCAGCGAAAGCTTCAAGGGTTGAGTTCGTTAGTTGGTTAACTTTTGCTATGTTTATTATGTTGTATATTATATTTGTAAACCAAATGACTATTGTATATGTATCATTTGAGAGGAGTTCTTGTATATATATATTTCAGAGTGGGGCTAGTTTTTGGGTTAAGTTTTGTAGCAGATTTCTTAATTGAATGTTTAAGTATATGATTTAGATCCTTAGTGCCTCTGTATTTAGTTAATCTCTTGGATTAGTCAGCTGTTATCTTTGGGGGCTCTACATTATGGGACCGGCCCTTGGTGGTTGTGGGACCAGCTGACGGTCAATTGAGCAAATCCCAAGTCGGTTGAAGAGAGTTTGAACCCAATACGAACAATTGACATCAAATTAGGTCAAAATTATGAAGATGTGTGGGATCTGCTTATTGCAAGCCTTAGGGACGGCCTTGGTCGGTCAAGGTAGCATGCCCGTGTCACCATGATGTCCGTGTCTCAGTCCTGAGAGTTTTGGAATTTTATGGTGCGCGTTCGAGCAATATTTCGAATTTTCATAAGAGTTTGATCTTGACCGAAACTCTCAATTTTGCTCGTGCGACCAATATTTTGAAAATATTAAAATAATAATATTTTAATACTTGACGTGAGTGGCCTAGTTGGTCATGTGACCGTTTGACTTTTTTGTTTTTTCGTGGTTTGAGCAATATTTGAGAAAATATTGAAAAACTAGGGTTTTCGCTCAAACGATGGAGTTCCATGAGATGATGGAAATAATAATATGAGAAAATAAGGGATTGTGAGGTGTGGGACCGGCCACGGTTAGGGCATGGCTGGCCGGTCCCGTGACACCTTTCCCTATTTTTGTTCGATAAAAGTATGGAGAAACTAAGAGTTTTGCTCAAACGAGGGAGTTTGCTCAAGTGGGGGAGTCTCCATGAGATGAGGGAAAAATAAACTAAAATAAAATAACGAGAGAGGGGGACCGGCCATGGCGGCACGGTCGGCCGGCCGGTGGGCCCGGTCCCACGCCTCTCGTTTATTTTATTTAATGTTATTTTCCTCTATAAGTTGCTCGTTCGTCCATATTTTCGAACGTTCGTTCGTGCGTTCGGGTGCTCGTTCGCGCACTATTGTCAAGTACACTTGCATCGTTTTCTCGGGGCTTACTCGGTGATGGCCCGGACGCCCGTTTGTTGAATAATGTTTACTAATTCATGAAATTCGGCTGAGAATGATTCATGAAACGGAGTAATAAAATAAGTTGAGTATCTATTACTAATCCATGAATCCAGCCGGGGAATTCAGGGAACGGAGTAATGAGATAAAATAGATTATTTTCTAGGAATTCAGTTGGCGAATGACATGCTAGAATTAATCTATTTGCAGAAACGATATGAGATAGTTGAAGCATCATATTCGTTCTGAGGAGGTGTATAGTCAGGGAACAACGAGCGGCGTGACGTCCTGAAGGCGTTAAGCTCTCTAACAAACAATTATGTCTAAAGAACCGCCTGATTCTATACACGGTCTCTCTATGTAGTCAGGGAACAACGTGCAGTGTGACGTCCTTAAGGCGTTAAGCTCTCTAACAAACAATTATGTCTAGAGAACAGCCCAATCATTAAGATTCTATGTAGAGGTGGGTTTCTCTATGTAGTCAGGGAACAACGAGTAACGTGACGTCCTGAAGGCGTTAAGCTCTCTAAAAAACAATTATGTCTAGAGAACCGCCAAATCATTCGATTCTACGTAGAGGTGATGATGAAATGTGTGAAGCATCGAACGCTCAGCTGGGAGGCCTTTCGAGAAACATATTCATCATAGCTCTGAGAGGAATGTTCACTCAGTCAGAGATCGTAAAACGGTTCACGGATAATAAAATATGAATCGTCACATGCGTTCCTGAAGCCGGGTCAGAAACATGCAGTATCATGATTTTACGATTTTAGCCCTTGCCGAAAATCCACCATCAACATGAGCATATATGAAATATTAGCTGATTTACGAAAATGTAAAGGAATAAATATTTCATAAGACTTTCGCAATAATTAAACCAATAATGATTACATACTTCAAGTTCATCTTCCAACAACTCTAGAATTTAAATAAATAAATATAAAAACATGCAAGATGAAAAACGTTGGAAATAGCTTGTGTAAGCTATACCAAACCCTAGTTATCCTTCTCTAAATAAGAATAAATTCTTAGAAGAATTTTCCTAGTATTTAAAATCTTTGGAAAATTCTTTATCATCTCCAAACTCCTTATCAACAACTGGCATAGGAACATACGGATCATGAATAAAAGAGTTAGTTCCTGCAAACCTGGTGGGTTGTTGATTGACAAGAGCTTCTTGTAGTTTGAGAGATTTCTGTAGAATCTTCTTTAGTCCCTGCACCTCCTTATTGGTTTTCATAAATTCTACAAGAAGATTTTCAAACCTTTTCTGATTGGAGTAATTCGCTCTAGGTTTCTTCTGATTCTTCCTTTTCCTCTTAAGAGACGAGACAAAAGGAAAGTACATCTCTTCTTCCTTTTTGGTTGGACAAGTACCAACAACCATTGGAGCATAGGTTTCACGAGAAGATGTTGTACTTGGATCCTCCATGATTCATAAAAATGGATTTGTGAAACACAAATATATGGCTCAACAAGAGAAGCTTCTTGTGAAAGAGATATGAGTCTTGAAGAAAACGATATTTACCATGCAGGGTTTCGGAACTAAAAAAAGTTCACATACTAGTATACATAAAACCTAAAATGGAATGAAAATGTCATTTTTATCCTCCTATAGGTTTCGTGGATCAATATTTACAATACCATTACTTGAGACATAGATCCAAGCAATAATATTCAAATTTTGATCGAAGCCTCGATGTGCACAGTTCTTATCTCTTCTAAGGGCACATAAGATAAGATGCACATTTCAACACAATTAAATTGTGTTGAGGTGAGTGATAGGTATCTCACCATTAGATTCCTGCATAGTATTAATATCCTTCAATACAAAATGTTTAGTTCGGACTCTTGTCTTTAACTGAGATTTTACCTTTTCCTTATAATCAATCAATCGTTTAGAAGAAGAAGAGTTAACTTTGAGTACCTCGGGATTGGACTTTTGAACAAGTTTAAGCACATTTTCCAAATGACTAGCCCTCCGTTGCAGTTTATTGACACACCTTAGTTTATGTTTGTACTTGAAATATTGTGTGAGTCCGTGACCCTCACTAGAACAACAAGGACATGTCGATTCGGAGATTGATTCAGGAACAACATTAGCAGCTAGACACAAAGTACCTGAAACATTAATAGAATTTTCAATAGTATACATAAAATCCATTACATCCTCCAATGATTCTGATGAAGAGGCATCAATTAAATTATCAAGATTGATATGAGTATTGCTACAATTATCATAATTTACAATTTATCCCAAGAGTACTACACTTGAACCGTCTTCCTATTCGGAATCATAATGATCAGATGTTTCATCAGGTGTTGCAGGAATACTCTTGTTGCCACTGTATTTCTTACGATTTGGACACTTATTAGCAAAGTGACCGAAACCTTTACACTTGAAGCATTATGGCATATCCTCATCGTCAGTATCATTAGAATCACTGTTTTTGACAGAAATACGATTATGTGGCTTAGCTGACGTTGGAGGTTTTTCTCTGGAGAATCGTTTACTTTTCTTCCTAAGAAGTTCTCTAAACTGTCTTGTGATCAATGTTACTGAGTTATCAGTGTCTTCTTCTGAAATATCAGGATCAATAAGATCATCTCCAGAGTTGTCAACACTTTCAATTTTTAGAGTTTTTTTGTTTGTTTTACAGTGCCTTGAATGCAATATCCTTTCCGGCTTTGGATTGCAGTTCATGATCAAAGATCTTCAACTTTCCAACAAGAGTATTCCTGGAAAGAGTTTCAAGGTTATTCCCTTCCATGATAGCATTTTTCTTAGACTCGTATCTTGCTAGTTGAGATCGGAGAATTTTCATCACAATGTCCTTTTGGGGAATAGTCTTCCCTAATGCAAAACATGCATTAACAATTTCAGACACCTTTTGATTAAATTCATCAAACGAATTTTCATCAGCTATACAAAAATTTTCCCAGCCAGAATTTATGTTTTGAAGCCTAGCTTCCTTCTCTGAGGTATCTCCTTCAAATACAGTTTCTAAGATATCCCAAGCATCTTTAGCCTTAGTGCATGATGTCACATGGTGCTGAAGATCTGGGCTTATGGCGTGGATAATAGCGTTTAACCCGTCAGAATTATGCTTTGCAGCACTTGTCTCGGTTTCACTATATTGTCCTAATGGCTTCGCAACAATATTTTCGTCTCTGATAACTGTCGGCGCATCGTATCCAATAACTACAAGTTTCCATGTCTCAGAGTCACGGTCTTGTAAAAAGAAATGCATAGCAATTTTCCACCATAAGTAATTTGTGCCATCAAATACTGGCGGTACGTTTATTGAGATTGCATTCTTGTCCATATAGTAAGACTGCTTCAAACACAAACTTATTAGGTCTTAGCGTGTTTGCCTGCTCTGATACCAATTGAAAACGCGGGGTACCAAAATACACCACCACTTTTTTCTTAGGAAATATGTATGGACAAACTCAACACAACTCCGAGAGTTAAACTCAATCAAGGAATAGTATCTTAGAGTTATATCTCTATCTCTTGTGATTAGAACGTTTACAGAATCAAATCCGTGAACCTAATCACAAAGTCATAACTTGGACGGTACCAAAGACTAATGTCCAAGAATCAATCAAGTCGCATCCAACAAACTAGGTCGGATGTCTCTACTATGATTGATCAATGCACAACATGTGATATTTCAATAAAGATAAACAATATAATACAGAAAAATAAATAACACAGACACCATAAGTTTTGTTAACGAGGAAACCGCAATTGCAGACAAAACCCCGGGACCTAGTCCTGATTGAACACCAAAGTGTATTAAGCCGATACAAACACTAGCCTACTACCAATTAACTTCAGACTGGAATGTAGTTGAGCCATAAAAGGTATCCCACCGATTAAGGTACAGTCGCGCTCCTTACGCCTCTTGAATCCCAGTAGGACTCTGCGTAATTGATTATCTTAGATGACGTCATACCAACTAAGAGTTGCTTCAACTCAATTGAAGACTTTAAACCAAATATTCATCCTATATATTAAGCCTATATAATTGGATTACGATCGAAACGTATGATCAAAATCAAACGTAAGATCAAGGTGATGGAAATCGATAGCAATTTGACTAAGTCTAGCTATAGTCAAAATCCAGAGTTATTCAACCCGAAGTGTATCATAGATTATTATTCACCTCACAAGTATAAAACCTGTGGAATCAACAAAGTTTGAGACGAAGAGAACTTTGATGATTTCTAGCTATCTTGATATTTGGAGCAAGCTCTATAAACAATCAAGATCAGGATACTCAAGTTATCAAGGAAAGATAATTGGACCTGGCTTCATGAATCCCTATGAAGGCTTTGTAGTCGCTAAACCCTAAAAGGGTTTTGGAGAGAACGACTCTAGATACAAACTAGGACACACCAAAAAGTAGTGTCGTGATTAAAAAATCCCAGTTGCTTGGAGTTCCCCTTTTATAGACATTCAAAGCATAACTTGCTTTAGGTTTAAGCTAAGATAGCTTTGGAACCAAGCAAACAATATCCACCGTTAGATGAATCTGTGAATCTGATTTATATAAGCAAGATATACACTCTGGTTAGGTGAGACCGTAACCGAACCGTGTACAAAGACTATGTTCACATGGTTAGCCGAAACTAGCCGGTTTGAACTTAAAAGCTTAATCTTAATTTTCATGAACACATAAGACACTAACTCTGAGTCACAAACATGTGATCAAATAAGTCTAGTATTTTTAGAGAATTAATCAAATGCTAATTATCTAATAGAAATAATTTAAACACACTTGAAAATATAATCGACATGGTTAGTAGGTGTACAAGGTACAAATACCATTGCTGTTCGTGAGTCGGTTCAGTCACGATACGCATACCGGTTTGGAAACTTTAAACCAAAACCAAGTTCTGGAGTTCATAGAACATTTTAGGTTTGCATACCGGTTTGTAAACTTTCCACCAAACGTAAGTTCCGAAGTTCACAGAACTTTTAAGGTTTTCATACCGGTTTGGAAACCTGAAGACTGTCGCCGGTTCCAGAGTTCACATAACTAAATCGGTTTGTGTATCGGTTTGGAAACGCTACCGAGTTCAGGAACATAGAACTGTTTAAGTTTGCAAACCGGTTTGGATACTAACCTCGGTACAGTTGAAGAATGGTTTGCGTACAAGTATGCATACCGATCTGGTTCACGAGTCACACAGATTTTCATATGATATACATAAGAATATGTGCACCACTAATTTGTAAGTCGATATATATCTAATCCGCCACGTGTACACATACATGTAATACGGGTTCAAACATATAACATTTTTCTCAGTAAAACTGATACCACTTTCTTGTATCCGAATCAATAATAGTTATATATTTCTCTAAATCGATTCGAAGCATTCCTGAATAACATCAATGACACATATCACAGTTACAGGCTATTTCCGAATAATAAACTTGAATTATGATTTTGATTCCGAATAATAAATTGTCCTTAACCGAAATTCATAAAGTATGAACAAATGTTCATTAAGCTTAGTCGTTATATTTTGAGAAATTATCAAGATAATGACTCAAAATTCGTGTCTATGCATACTAGTCTAATTAGTTATGCGATATCGTCTCAGATGATAGAAAAGTGAATATAACTTGAGATATAGGTGGTTAAGTCTTCACTTACCTTTTGTTAATGAAGTTCTCCAAAAGCTTCGGTTGATATTCGCCTTCAAACGGTAGAACGCAATGATGATTGTCGTGATCCTCTGTTTCTCAACTACATTTCTATCTTAGTCCGAGACTTAACTAATTGTAGACTAGAAATCAAGATATAGTTTTGACAACTAAATTTGATAACAAGCTTGAGATAGCTACACTTGTGAGTTCGAGCGAGCAATTCTCTAACACAATTCGCCTCAAACTTGCTGAAAAAACAGGGGTCTAACAACCACATCCAATATTTCGCTTAGCAATCTGTATGGAAAAACTCCAATATAATTCCAAGAGAATCAATTAGACAGTCAGACTCAATCAATGGAAATATATCCAAGAGTTATATCTATATTTCTCAATTCAATCTACAATCAAATAAATAGGAATTTGCGAGCCCGATTGAATATAAGGAATAACTTGGACGGTATCAAAAACAAATATCCAAGTGTCAATTAATTTAATAAACAACCCAAAGGTCGGATTCACAATTGATTGAACTTACGCATAATCTGTAATATTTCAATTATATAAAAATATAATGCGGAAAAGAAATAACACAGACACCAGAGATTTTGTTAACGAGGAAACCGCAAATGCAGAAAAACCCCGGGACCTAGTCCAGATTTGAACACCACACTGTATTAAGCCGCTACAGACACTAGCATACTCCAAGTTAACTTAGGAATGGAATGTGCCTAACCAATCTCACACTGATCAAGGTACAGTCGCGTTCCTTATGCCTATGAATCCCAGCAGGACTCTACGCACTTGATTCCCTTAGCTGATCTCACCCACAACTAAGAGTTGCTACGACCCAAAGTCGAAGACTTGATAAACCAATCTGTCTCACACAGAAAAGTCTATTGAATAGATAAATCTGTCTCCCACAGATAAACCTATGAGTTTTTGTTCCATCTTTTGATAAATCAAGGTGAACATGAACCAATTGATATACCGGACTTATATTCCCAAAGAACAGCCTAAAAATATCAATCACCTCATAATAATCTTAATCGTATGGTAGCGAAACAAGATATTGTGGAATCACAAACGATGAGACGAAGATGTTTGTGACTACTTTTTATCTTGCCTATCGGAGAATAAATCTCGAGCAAATCTTAGAGAAGATAGTACTCAATACGATAGAAAACAGCAAGATCAAAACACGTAACTACATAGAAAATAGTTGGGTATGGCTTCACAATCCCAATGAAGTCTTCAAGTCGTTAACCTACAGGGTTTCGTGAAAAACCTAAGGTTAAATTAGAATCGACTCTAGTTGCAACTAGTATCACACAGGAGGTGTGGGGATTAGGTTTCCCAGTTGCTAGAGTTCTCCCTTATATAGTCTTCAAATCAAGGTTTGCAATCTAAGTTACCTTGGTAACAAAGCATTCAATATTCACCGTTAGATGAAAACCCGATTTGACTCAAGCTAATGTCTTTTAACCGTTAGATCGAACTTAGCTTATTACACACAAATGAAAGTGACTTCATTTAGATATGGGTAACCGTACCTAAACGTGTACACCTTGTTGGCTCAACAATAGTTAACCGAAGTTAGCCATATGAACACTTTCATATCAACCTTGTTCATCTTAACACAACTAGTTCAAATGACTCAAATGAAACTAGTTCTAGAGTTGTTCAATTGTTTATATTCTCATAGAAGTATACAAGACACAATTGAAGCAAAATCGATTTTGATTCACTCGAATCAATTTATGAACATTATAGCCACGGTTTGCAAAAGATTGCATTCCTTATTATATAAATGTATTAGTTCATGAACAAACCGATTCTAGAACCTAACCCACTCAAGTATGCAAACGGGTACGCATACCTAAGTATCCGGACTTGGAATGTGTTTGCCAGTATGCAAACGGGTACGCATACTGTCGTATACTTCCAAACTTCAGTTGAAACCAGTACGCGTACAGGTACGCATACTCTAGTACCCGGACTTCAACTTAGTTCGCCAGTACGCGTACAGGTACGCATACTCTAGCTCCCGGACTTTACCTGACCAACCAGTACGCATACGGGTATGCATACTAAGTTCCAGTCTTGGATCAACACATATGCAAGTATGCATACTGTGCTCATAATCCAATCATGGTTAAGTGTTCTAAACTCCCATTTAAATCATTGAAACATTCTCGGAAGACGACAATAGATATCTCACACAAACTATTAGCTTCAAAGCAATTTTCAAGTGATCTAATGATACTCTTTTGACTTTCGTCAAGAATATAAAATAAGCTTGGTTAAAGCGAAAGCTTACTAACACATATTTCGAGAAATATTTAAGTGAGTGAAACTCATCTCGAAATATCAAATGTGCATAATTGAAGTCTATATAGCTATACGACTTTTGTCTCAAATAGGTAATAGAGTAGATAGACTTTTGAGTGATAGATGAGTTCAAGTCTCCACATACCTTTTGTTGATAAAGTTCCATAAGATCCCCTTAGTAGTTCTCCGTCCTCAATTGATGAACGCCGTGAAGTCTAATGCTCAACTACACTTACTATCCTAATCCGAGACTTACCTATAAGTAGACTAGAAATCAAGACTTATAGTTTTGGCAACTAAACTTGACAACAAGCTTGAGATAGAAACACTTGCGAGTTCGACCGAGCAGTGCTCTAACACTTGCATCTTTTATTTACTCATAGTTTATCCACTACTGAGATGGAACAATGGCATGAGAAGCGAAGATGATATCTCGTTGAATTGTTCATTCATGCCTGTCATGAACTTCCAAATGAAATTAATTCATGTTTTTAAAGAGAGTTAAATAATTCATAAAAGATCGCACTTAGAATCCTAAACGCCAGAAATTATGGCAATTGATGCTTAGATTCGACAACATCGTAAAGAATATGCGAGAGTACCATATAATACATACGGGGAATGTTTAACGAATATCATTCTCAAAATAAATCGTATTCCATCATTTTATGTTTGTTTACTAACTTGTCATTCATTTGATTTCGGATTAATCAGTTCGCAGGCCTATGGAGAATACGGAATAAACAATGATTCATGAACATGAAGGAATATACCATGTTGAAGAGACATGATCCGAAACTCATTGAAATTGTATTAATGTTCGATATGATAGTTTACACATACTATATTATGTAATATAATAGTTTCCTAAAATAATGGATGAAATTTACCTTTATGAACATAAATACCTATCAATTGTAAACTACAATAGGCCCAAATGAGCACCATCATCTGTCGATTGTGTCGAAAATACTGGTTGGGATTTTTGTACCCAAAATAGAATAACAATCAGCATTCGTACATTAATAAGTTCGTTTATTCCTAAAAATACTATACTAAACCATAATTTACGAATATGATGACGCACATATCCTATTTTCGTCTTAATGTTCTTCACTCACGAAGAATATCAATGTTAAAGCATAGCTCGGTTGAACCTACCAAGCGTTGGTATGTCAAGTTTGGTTGTCATATTTTAGTATCAAAACTCATCTAGAGTCGCTTGATTAAATACTAGAGTCAACTTCGTTTAGGTTAGACTAGAAAGTCTAGGAATGTTGAGATGTACAAGTATTACTCTGAAGACCTGAAGAATGTGAATAATTAACGACTACAACGAAGACATCATCTTTCCTCTTGAGGTTAGTAATATTGGCTTGATCTTGTTTCCATTCCTAACGTATCTTTCAAGTCGGATTATATTGAAAATATAACATGCGAAGGTGTATATATATAATACTATAGTGGTTAGACTTTGTCATGACATTATGATCAAAGTGTCAAGGAATTTATTGAATTACGAAGTATAATGCTTATCTTTTGAACTTCGTAAATACGACATCGACATAATCTATTATATATAGTTGTTTGATTATGTGTGAATTATATAGGTATGATTTCACCCTAGGAAACAATGTTTTATAATATTTATTTAAAGGAAGTACATATATGAACTCGTTTCATAATCGAAAGGAAATCATGATTGGTCAGGTTCTTTATTGAATATCTTTTGAATGACCAATATAAGATGACAAGGTAGAACCTATCTTAACTTGTTGAGATTTATGGCATAACCGGTCATAGACTATATAATTATGTTAGTTGTAATCGGTCACGATCCACATTGGAAATCAAGGTGTAACCGATCAAAAGCTATATTGGAATGCAAATTATAAACGGTCACAAGTTGCTTTGGTATCCAAAGTATATCCGGTCACAATATGAACTGGGAAGTTGGTTGTAATCGATCACAAGCTACCTTTGGGAAGCAAGGTGTAACCGGTCACAAACTAACTCAGGAAGTAAGGTGTAACCGATCACAAGCTACCTCTGGGAAGCAAGGTGTAACCGGTCACAACCTGGTTTGGGAAACATGGTATAACCGATCACAACATACATTGTGAGGCTGGTACAACCGATCCCAAAGAGCAAAACTGAGTTTCCAATATTCGCATATCTTTTTATGTTTTGTGTGAAGCTAGAAATTAGCGGGTTTGCTGAGAAACTTATGGATGTCGACATTATTTGAACATGTACATAACTCTTATCATTTATTGTTCAAAGATATTCCTTGATACTCAAGGTGATCCCTTGTCCGAAAAAGTGAAAAACATTTAATTATGATTTTCATCATATATGTTTTAATTACTAGCAATTAAAGCATATCCTCTTGAAAATATTATTAGTTAATGTGCTAGACTAATAATAGAAGATTTCTATTAAGAGTTTTCAGAAATATAGTTTGGCATTTATTTGGAAATAGGAAAACTGAAATTATGTACTTTAATGAGAATATCTTGATAATATTTTCGGTTTTGAAATGTCCTTGTTGTCCAAACTACCTTGGTGTATAAATACTTGAATTTGCATTTTTTGCAAACTATCCTAAGAGCTAGGAAAACTTCATTCTTGTTGTTTCTGGTGGAGCCGTCTATCTGGAGAGGAAGGTATCCTAATTAGGTGAAATCTCTTACGATCGCTCGTTTAAATACTTCTGTGGGATCAAGAAGCTCTACGAGTACCGTTGGTAGGAAACTAGATAATTACATTGTTATTGTAATTTTCGATTGTTGATTTGATTGACTAACGATTGTTCAAACTTTGATTGTACCTAGTTTGTTTATTCTTGGGAATCTTCTCTTTTGATATAAGATTCACTCACACTAGATCAAAGTATTGACGGGATCTTTAGAACCATTTTCGGATCTAAAGACATCTTGTGATAATCCATTGTTAACAGACTCCGTTTTGTGCGTGATTGATCACAAGAGGTTTCAATTGGTGTTGTGCAAGTTATTATTGAAGACAAACGAAGATTTGAAGACGACGAAGATTTTCTTATTAGTTTTCGTATCCTGTGAATTGTGTGCACAAACCTTGACCGGCTTGGATCTAACTAGAATCGTGTTTATCATTGATAGACTTGATTGATTAGTTGCGTGAGATCGGCATCACCTTATAGTTTGTCTTTGAGATCTATATTGATTGATTGCAAATCTATAGTTTGATTATTTTGGTAATCAAAAGATAGATTGATCTAACCATACAAAGGAGTTTATTAGATTAAACAGAAGAACCTTTGTCAATGACTCAAATATTTTATTACCAAGATTGAATAGAGCAGTTACCAAACAGATTTATCATTCACTGTTTGGAAGACAATCAAAAGGATTTGTTAGAGCACTGCTCGGTCGAACTCGCAACCGTTGCTATCTCAAGCTTGTTTGTCAAGTTTAGGTGACCAAAACTATAAGTCTTGATTTCTAGTCTACTTATAGCTATGTCTCGGATTAGGATAAAATGTTTAGTTGAGCTTTAGGCTTCACGACATTCATCGATTGAAAACGAAGATCTACTAAGGAGAGCTTGGAGGAACTTCATCAACAAAAGGTATGTGGAGACTTAAACTCATCTATCACTCAGAAATCTATTCCATTCTATCTCCTATTGAGACTAAGTCGTATAGCTATATAGACTTTTACATTATACACATTTGATATTTCGAGCTGAGTTTAACTCGCTTATATCTTTCTTGAAATATGTGTTGGAAAGCTTTTTGCTTTAACTACGTTCATCATTATTCTTGACGAGTTTAGTTGGAAACAATTTATTTGTTGGAAACTAAATAATGAGTCAAAAGATGATCATGTGAAAATCGCCTTGTAACATCTTATATGATTTGTGTGTGACAGTCATTTGATGTAGACTCGGAATGTTTCGTATTGATCATTCGATCACTTTGGAAATTACTTATAAGCTAATAATTTCTTTGAGACAGCTATTGTCGTCTTCTAAGGATGTTTTAATGATTGAAATGGGAGTTTAGAACAAATAACCATTGTCTGGATATAGCACAATATGCATACCAGTATGCAAAGTGTTGTAAGTATGATTCAGGTCTGCGAACCAAGTATGCATACCCGTATGCGAACGGTTTTAACTGTTAAAGTCTGGGAACCAAGTTTGCGTACCCGTTTGCAAACTGTTTCACATGAGTTCTGAAAAAGCGGGGGTACAACAACCTCACCCAATATTTCGCTTAGAAATCTGTATGGACTAACTCCAATATACTTTCAAGAGAATCAACTAGACAGTCAGACTCAATCTTAATAAAAAGTATATCAAAGAGTTATGTCTCAATTTCTCGATTCAATCCGCAATCAAACAAATAGGATCTTGCGAGCCTGATTGAATACAAGAGAAATAACTTGAACGGTACCAAAGACCAATGTTCAAGGGTTAATCAATTTCAATCAACAACCAAAGGTTGGATTTACCAATTAATCGATTCAACGCACAACCTGTGATATTTCAATTATATAACAAAATATAATGCGGAAAAGAAATAACACAGACACCAGAAGTTTTGTTAACGAGGAAACCGCAAATGGAGAAAAACCCCGGGACCTAGACCATATTTGAACACCACACTGTATTAAGCCGCTACAGACACTAGCTTACTACAAATCTAACTTTGGTCTGGACTGTAGTTAACCCTAATCAATCTCACACTGATTCAAGGTACAGTTGCGTTCCTTATGTCTTTGATCCCAGCAGGATACTACACACTTGATTACCTTAGATGATCTCACCCACAACTAAGAGTTGCTACAACCCAAAGTCGAAGACTTGATAAATAAATCTATCTCACACAGAAAAGTCTATTGAATAGATAAATCTGTCTCCCACGGATATACCTACGAGTTTTTGTTCCGTCATTTGATAAATCAAGGTGAACAGGAACAAATTGATAACCTGGACTTATATTCCCGAAGAACAACCTAGTATTATCAATCACCTCACAATAATCTTAATCGATTAACGAAACAAGATATTGTGGAATCACAAACGATGAGACGAAGGTGTTTGTGACTAATTTTCTATCTTTCCTATCGGAGAATAAATCTTGAGCAAATCTTAGAGAAGATAGTACTCAATATGATAGAAAACATCAAGATCAGAACACGCAACTACATAGAAAATAGTTGGGTCTGGCTTCACAATCCCAATGAAGTCTTTAAGTCATTAACCTACAGGGTTTCGTGAAAAACGTAAGGTTAAATGAGAATCGACTCTAGCTTATGCAACTAGTATCACACATGAGGTGTGGGGATTAGTTTTACCAGTTGCTAGAGTTCTCCTTTATATAGTCTTTAAATCAGGGTTTGCAATCTAAGTTACCTTGGTAACAAAGTATTCAATATTCACTGTTAGATGAAAACCTGATTAGATTCAAGCTAATATCTTTCAACCGTTATATCGAACTTAGCTTGTTATACACAAATGAAATGTAACTTCATTTAGGTTTGAGTAACCATACCTAAACGTGTACACTTAGTTGGTTCAACAATAGTTAACCAATTGTTAGCCATATGAGCACTTTCATATCAACCTTATTCGTCTTTACAGAGTTGTTCAATTGGTTATATCTCATCGAAGTATACAAGACACAATTGAAGCAAAATCGATTTTGATTCACTCGAATCAATTCATGAACATTATAGCCACGGTTTGCAAAGATTGCATTCCTTATTATATAAATGTTTTAGTTCATGAACAAACCGATTTTAGAAAGCAACCTACTTAAGTATGCAAACGGGTAAGCGTACTTAAGTAACCGGATTGAGTTTGTTTTCAGTTTCAAACTCCAGCATAAATTCACGGACGTGAACCTTCCGCCAGTATGCGTACGGGTACGCATACTTACCCGGATTTCCAACAACCGCCAGTACGCGTACGGGTACGCATACTTTGGGTTCTCGGTTTTGGGATTTTACACAAATGTGAGAACATACTATGTTTATATCCAAACATGGTTACTTGTTCTAAATTCTCATTTCAATCATTGAAACTTTCTTAAAGGATGTTAAAATAGTTGTTATTCACAAACTATTTTCATCAAAGCGATTTTCAAGTTATTGAAATAATCAACATGACTTTCGTTATGAGTAAAGATGAACTTGGATAAAGCGAAAGCTTACCAACACATATTTCGAGAAATAGATAAGCGAGATAAACTCGGCTCGAAATAGCAAATGTGTATAATTGAAGTCTATATAGCAATACGACTTTTATCTCAAAATAGGAGATAGAATAGATATACTTTTGAGTGATAGATAAGTTCAAGTCTCCAAATACCTTTTATTGATGAAGTTACAAAAGTTCTCTTGAGTAGTTCTTCGTCTTTATTCGATGAACGCCGTGGAGTCTAGAGCTCAACTACACTTACTATCCTAGTCCGAGACTTATCTATAAGTAGATTAGAAATCAAGAATTATAGTTTTGGAAACTAAACTTGACAAACAAGCTTGAGATAGCAACGCTTGCGAGTTCGACCGAGCAATTCTCTAACAGTTTCCCCATTTTTCAATTTTTGTGACAAAACTATCAATACATATGGAATATAAAATAAATAAACTTTGTAGCTTCTCTTCCAAATGCTTGATCTCCTTGGTTCTTCAACATTACTCGAAATCTTCATCACTTCCAAGTACTCCAATGATTCTAAAGGGTTTCAAATCAACATCATCGTTGTTGAAGATCCGTAGCTATAACAATGGGCAAACAATAGCTCTCAATCATTGTTTTACAGTATCATAGTATTATTATACAACATCGAAGTTCAGTTGTATCACAACTTTGACAACAATACTATGGTGATATGTATCACTCCCCCTTAGTCAATACTCCATCTCACATGAAAACCACTCCCCCTTACATAATGATCCGAAAACCATATGTATTTGTAGTATAAACTACACATTAATTCTCCCCTTTTTTTTCAATAAAATTGGCAAAGGTACGAAAATTAGTGGGATCCTAATGAAATTTCATAGAGACACTACATGACCAAAAGAAAAGCACATATAAACTTGTTTATATGCAATCATATAGCCGAAACTAAATGCATTCATCAAGGAGTTTATAAAGATACAAAATAACCCCTATAATATTCCACAGCCGCACTCCCCACAAAGATTTGGCAATTAAGAACAAGTTCAATTAAGAACTCTCCCCCATAAAATGTCATTCTTGAAAGAACAACAAGAGCGACCTTACTTTTACAAGAAAAAAAGGATTTCTTTGGACATTAACAAATAACATGAAACATGAATTTGTATCCAAAAATCTCAATTGAATTAACCACAAGGAAAATGATCAATTCAATTGGCCATGCTCAACCTAAGAAAACTTACGGAGCAACATAGTACATACACAAAGATGTGGATCAGGGAAAGACCAATACTGCAGAATAATCAAAGATTCATTCTATTTTACATCACTATTTGCGCAATGACATATAATAGACTTAATCTTTGTAAACAAAAGTTCATCCTATCTTCCATCGATATTTGCATAATGACATAATAGGCTTAACTTTTGTAGTCAAAAGTTCATTCTATCTTTTATCAATACTTTCATACCGACATATAATAGAGTTAACTTTTGAGCATATATGGGACAATCATAGTTCACGGACGCAAACACACATATCCCATAACAAGTTGCAATATATAAAACCATAAAGAATAATACTGCAAAAACAATCTTTGCCATTAGAAGGTAGAATCAATCTTTTTCGCACGGATTTACACCAAGAATAGCTACCAAAGGCGTATAAAAATATTTTCTTAACAAAGAAGAACATACAAAGTCATTAACGACCATGCACCATAGTTCACATAAGATGATTGTGAACATTCAAGAATCCCATAGCAATGCGTACTACTACCCATTCTTGAACTTCCTTCTTTGTGATTCACCAACAACATTCTTGTGAAAGCTACAAATGATCTTAGATGAGTATTACTCCAGGAATCCAAGTTCCCAAGTCCAAGAGAAGTGGAACAAGTGCGACTAAACGGAGCAAAACACTCAAAAACAAGAGACAGGACAAATACCGATCTTAACTCATCCAAATTCAAGAATTCTCATCTCCATTTTGAAGGGAATTCAAAAAGGAAGAGAATGCAAAAATAATGAGGTAATTCCGAGTTCGTACGAAGAAGTTACAGCCAAAACAAGTTTACCGAATATCGACGTCTACAGTCAAGTATGCATACCGGTTTGCAAACGAATTTTCATGACCTGGAGCAGTATGCAAACGGGTATGAGTACTAAAATCCCTGGATTTTGATTTTAAATGATGGCATGCATACCTGGTATGTGTACCATGAAGTCCAAACATCCCGAACTACTATTTTCAAACCTAAACATTTAAGAACCTTAAACACAGATCAAGTTAGGTAGAAATGAACTATAAGCAAGGTACATGGATCATTATAAGTACTCTAAGCAAATAAAAACACAAATCTTGCTTAAGTTTATAGACATATCTTTTTAGAAGAATCCAATCGAATTCTACAGCCTTACCGAACATAATCTGTGCGCCCTAATTCTCGTGCTTCCCTCACCGTAT
Organism: Papaver atlanticum; assembly: GCA_023531105.1. Taxonomy (NCBI): domain Eukaryota; kingdom Viridiplantae; phylum Streptophyta; class Magnoliopsida; order Ranunculales; family Papaveraceae; genus Papaver; species Papaver atlanticum. The sequence continues at coordinate 2,036,278 of JAJJMB010002020.1, forward strand.
ACATAGCATGGCATTCCTTGGTGAGGATGCACTAACAACACACTCAAGTTGTGTTGAGGTGAGAAATGTCTTGCTCACTACAAGTGACTTTTGGATTATCATGAAAGAGCTCGCTTTTAGAACCTTTCACATCCAAATCCATCTTTCCAAAGAACTTTTTAAGTTCCAACATCATGGATACTGCCTTCTCCATAGTTATGGAATTTTCTGGGAGATCATTCCTTTTCACACTCAAAACATCATTGACTTTCTTTGGTATCCACTTCTGAGTGCGTTTAGGAACAATCGGAACCTTCTTCCCATTACTCTCTTCTAGAATTCTCGGAAGAGAATCAGATTGACTATTCTTTTGCAAGTTAGTCTTTCTCCAACTGGGAGCATCGGATCTTGTCTTCGCCTTTACGAAGTTTTCCTTTTGATAACCATTACGATTATGAAAAGGATTAATATGACGTTTATGGAAAATCTAGGTTTATCACAACACTGATTCCTTTGCCTAAAGGTTGGACAGTTACAACCTGTAACGTTAAGGGGATTAGTCTTAACATATGATCTTGGTTTCACAACTTATTGTGATGCCCAAACAAGAACATCATGAAGTTTATCATTCCTTATACGGAAACGATATCTCCTTTCCAGGTGACCTTTATTTCCGCAATAGTGGCAAACATAAGGAATGTTCTTACCTCGATCCGTGTGTGCTGACTTTGGAGGTTGATATACTTTGCTCTTTTGAACCTTAACTGCCGGTGAAGGTATTTCACTTTTTCCATCAGTGGAAACCTTTTGTTGAGAAGAATCACTAGCCTTGACAAATTTTACCTCTTTGCTAGTACTTAGAGCATCTATTCCCTTATAGCCCAATCCTCGTGTATCACGATGATTTTTACTTGTTCCTAGCATAGTGGTTAATTTTATTGAACTAGTATTGACCTTTTTCAAGTCATCTTCCAACATCTTGATTTTATCAAGAGCAGCAGCTAAATCAGCCTCAAGGCATTTTTTTCGAGCGAGATACGCGCCTTCTCTGTCATCAAAACCTGCTTGCTAGGAGTTAATCCTTGCTTCAATTTCTGCAAGTTTTTCTTCTAACAAGAAGTATTTTTGATAAACACGATCACATTCAAGTGACTTTCTACTTAGGTTTTCCTCGGTATCTTTGAGGATCGATTCGCAAGAGCGATTCCAACCATAAAGACCTCCGTAAATCCTTTTCAATTTCTTGTTTTCTCGACAGAGAGGAGTCAGAAGTGGTGTGACATGAGAAGTTGTAATCTTATTCATTTTCAATGAATCCAAAAACTTAACATACTCTGAGACTTCCTCATCAACATCTCTATCAATATCTGAATCACCTTCATCAGAAAGTTCATCCAATTGTTCTTCTAGGCGTGTTTCCTAATTAACAGTTTCTACATTCAGAGAATGTTTAGATATTGACTTAGATGTGACAGTTCTCTCAGGTGAATTCAAGCTTTGAATATCATCTGGTAATTTCTTACCTGGTACATTATTAGAGATAGACTCGTCCATAATAATCAGATTGCTACAAACACAGACTTATGAGGTCTTTAACGTGTTTGCCTGCTCTGATACCAATTGAAAAAATGGGGGTACAACAACCACACCCAATATTTCGCTTAGCAATCTGTATGGACTAACTCCAATATACTTTCAAGAGAATCAACTAGATAGTCAGACTCAATCTTAATAAAAAAGTATATCAAAGAGTTATATCTCAATTTCTCGATTCAATCCGCAATCAAACAAATAGGAACTTGCGAGCCTAATTAAATACAAGAGAAATAACTTGAACGGTACCGAATACCAATGTTCAAGGATCAATCAATTCCAATCAACAACCAAAGGTTGGATTTACCAATTGATCGATTCAACGCACAACCTGTGATATTTCAATTATATAACAAAATAAAATGCGGAAAAGAAATAACACAGACACCTGAAGTTTTGTTAACGAGGAAACCGCAAATGCAGAAAAACCTTGGGACCTAGTCCATATTTGAACACCACACTGTATTAAGCCGCTACAGACACTAGCCTACTACAAAGCTAACTTCGGTCTGGACTGTAGTTGAACCCTAATCAATCTCACACTGATTCAAGGTACAGTTGCATTCCTTACGTCTCTTATCCCAGCAGGATACTACGCACTTGATTCCCTTAGCTGATCTCACCCACAACTAAGAGTTGCTACGACCCAAAGTCGAAGACTTGATAAACAAATCTGTCTCACATAGAAAAGTCTATTAAATAGATAAATTTGTCTCCCACAGATGTACCTACGAGTTTTTGTTCTGTCTTTTGATAAATAAAGGTAAACATGAACCAATTGATAAACCAGACTTATATTCCCGAAGAACATCCTAGTATTATCAATCACCTCACAATAATCTTAATCGATTAATGAAACAAGATATTGTGGAATCACAAACGATGATACGAAGGTGTTTGTGACTACTTTTCTATCTTGGCTATCGGAGATATAAATCTCAAGCCAATCTTACGATTATACTAAATCACGATAGAAACAGCAAGATCAGATCACGCAACTACATAGAAAATAGTTGGGTCTGGCTTCACAATCCCAATGAAGTCTTTAAGTCGTTAACCTATAGGGTTTCGTGAAAAACCTAAGGTTAAAGGTGAATCGACTCTAGCTTATGCAACTAGTATCACACATGAGGTGTTGGGATTAGGTTTCCCAGTTGTTAGAGTTCTCTTTTATATAGTCTTTAAATCCTGGTTTGCAATCTAAGTTACCTTGGTAACAAAGCATATAATATTCACCGTTAGATGAAAACCTGATTAGATTCAAGCTAATATCTTTCAACCGTTAGATCGAACTTAGCTTGTTATACACAAATGAAATGTAACTTCATTTAGGTTTGAGTAACCGTACCTAAACGTGTACACTTAGTTGGTTCAACAATAGTTAACAAATGGTTAGCCATATGAGCACTTTCATATCAACCTTATTCGTCTTTACCATAACTAGTTCAAATGAACTAGTTAGAGAGTTGTTCAATTGCTTAGATCTCATAGAAGTATACAAGACACAATTGAAGAAAAATCGATTTTGATTCACTCGAATCAATTCATGAACATTATAGCCGCGGTTTGCAAATAATTCATTCCTTATTATATAAATGTTTTAGTTCATGAACAAACTGATTTTAGAAATCAACCTACTTAAGTA